>PYFS01004419.1:0-104255 GCA_003671545.1 Ophiognomonia clavigignenti-juglandacearum | reverse complement strand
CGGTTTTAAAGCGTTCCAAGCTAATTTAGTAAAACTAGGCACTAAATTAGCGTTATGCATTTAATACCGATATCGGCTAACTCTCCGATATCGGCCGAATCGATGTAGAACGAACGAATACATATAGGAAGGAATTTCCCTCTCTTTTAGAATTAGATTTCAACAATACAACACACACTCTTCTACTTCTACCACTACTTCTACTATTACTACCGCTTCCGGACTAGTTCCATATTACTCTTTACCTTTTTGGGACTAGTGCCTTTTCGCTTATTAAGCATATCGACCTTCTACAATATATAGGAGATGTTATATAATCCGTTATAGATCTCAATATATATTGCTACGTATTCGAAGAAAATAAGGATGTCGTCGTTGAAGATTTTAGATATAGGCTCTTTAGGTGTCCAAACGAATACGCCAGAGGCGACTTTCCCGGTCAAATTGTCCATACCGAATACTTGGATGTTAGATCGAAGGCGTATGAGGCTCTGCGGTTTGAATAAAGCCGTATATATCTCGTTGGTCAAACGATAAGGGATATCGCGGTATTATAGGGCGAGGTTTTTAATAAGTTTAGAAAAGGTAAATTTATTTGCGTTGTTTAACGAGGCTGCTCCGGATAAAATGGCGGCTATCTTTTCTATACGGCGTAGATATATTGCGTTTTTAAAGCGTAAAGCCCTTATTTTATTTGCGCGGGCTTCGAAAAGTTCTTCGTCGAATTATGCTTATATTGCTTCTTTGCGTTTCTTCGTAGCGGCTGCGGTTTTTATCGTAAGCGCGGTGGACGTGGACTTTTCGGCTATTGTGATTAAGTCGCCCTATCCGGATAGCCCGGGGGTCGCGCTAGCTCGAGTTCCTGCTATTCGAAAATAAAAGATGATCGATCGTTAGAGAAATTCGTAGCGGATAATCTAAAAACTGTCTTGTTCAAAAGCACGGCGTTGATTAGCTGAATGAAGTGATTCTGGCGATTCTGATAGTCTGATAATCCGTGGTTGCAAACGCAGAGTTTGCAGCGGGGCCACAGCTGCCACAGATCTATTAGACCCTAGTCATATATTGCGGCAATGGCAATATATTGCTTGGATGACTAATCTCATTGGTAATCTGAAAGCTTGGTCAAGTTTGTTGTGGGAAATGCATTATGAATTTTACAATTCCTACGAACGCCGTCATTCATACTCCTTAAGAGGCTCTTTAAGCTATTTCCTAGCAATTTCAGCCCTTTTCACTATATCAAGCTCCATTTCCAGCCGTGCCTACATTTCTTGCTTTACAAACGAGACCAATTGTATATCTAGCCAGTGAATGAAATCGGAACGGTGCTATGATCGTAAATACTGGCATATACCCATAATGATAGCATCAAAAGATAGCCGCTATAATGTCATTATCCGCTTAATAACTAAAAAGAGTTTTTCGCATTCAGCGTTTATAGGTTGGATTATGAGATAATCCAATGTTATCCGTAAGAGTGCAGGATATTTGAAGCGTCTCTCGTGCCAATATGCGAAGGGATCTGTTGAATAGTCTGGACCGGAAATTGGCTAGGTTGTGAGCAATATGCAGGCTAGGTGGAAGGTCCTGTTTTAGGCTACCAAAACAGGAAAAGAAGTGGTGCATTCACGGCTCCACTTGCACGGAATTGATCTGCAAAAGATAGCAAAGAAGAGATAAGCCGCAAAAACAGCCTATAATAGGACCTGGGCTGTTCTTGAGTTCCTCTGGTCTCTCTCTTCGGAAGAGGCGACAATACATCATATTCTAACCCCATACATGACAAACTAATTATTCATTAGGATCAGCATAATATCCCACAACCTTTTCGGTATCATCATTACACCAAGCCTAGTATTCATCTCTTTTAACCCGCTCGCTTTTTGAGCGGGTTATTATTTCTACCCGCTAAACTTTGCGAGCCTCATGATCGAAAAGGTTGAAATAAATACGCTTCGAAGAACCCTATATTAATAGCTTATTATCTATTTCGAAATTTGAAATCTCGTATACCTAATAATCTTTATCCTAAATATTTTGGATAACGGCTTTCGCTTTTATAATCCATTTTAGCTTTTCTTTTTATATTTCTTTAAACCAATTTTATAAATATCCGGGATAAAGCGTTAGGGCAATATAGTAAATAGGCGTTTCGTTAAGTTTATAGTAATATTTATCCAATTTTTCTTAGGCTAATTTAATACCGATGATAGATTTTTCTAGATTTGGAAAGCGAGCAATATTTTGCTTTACTTATTTAAATAAACCAAATATTCGTTCGAAGCCTAAAATCATATCTTAGATATTTCTATACGAATTTTCAAAACCGTAGCGACGACCTTATATTTAGCCATTTCTTTTTAAGGTTTTGATAATAATCTTATAAATAGATAAGATATCGGCCAATTTATCTAAAAAGAGCCAATCGTGATCTATAAGCCTATTATTTTCGAGAAAGATTTTTAGGATCTTCTTTCCTTTTTTAAGATTGCTAATTTTTATTAAATTCTCGCTTTCTTATTTAGCTTTATATTAGATAATGGCTAGATCAAGGTACCGCCGGATCTTAATAGCACGGCGTATTATATATAGCTACGAGAGCTAATAGATGTTATTATTATAAATAACCTTTAAAGATCGTTTAGACGGCTCGTTTTTGCGTTATATAGTACCTCTATTAACCACTAAGATAGCCGCTATATTAGATAGATATTATAGATGATATTATATAGCTTACCTATAGATCCTCGTTTAATCTAGGTCCTCTATGCCTTATCTGAAATTGCGTTTGCGCCTACGTTGACCTTTTGGTCAATAGCATCGGCGTATTTGCTAAATAATAAGGCTTTGGCCGAGAGATTTAGTGTATGGCCAAAGCAGCGACTACGTCGCTTCCTGCCAGTGCCAGGAGCTAATTCGCAAAGAGTTCCAAGCTCTTCCATCGCAGTATCATTAGCTTCCGCATTGTCGAGTATAGCGTAGCCAATTTTAGTCGTGATGTCGAAGCGTGTTATATTATATTAGCGGGTAAATTGCTAAAGAAGGAGGATATTTATAATTCAAGCGATAAGGAAGAAGAGTTTAATAAAGGTAATAATGCGTAGGATCGCTCTAATATTAGCTCGTCGCTGCTATTAGTATTACGTAATTAGGCTGCTTTTAATTAATATTATTATTAAAGTGCTAGATTACCTCAGTTAATTATATTATAAACCTTTAAAGGGCTATTATTTATTATAAAACGTATTATTTCTATATCAATTTAGGTGGTAGATTTAGGGCTTAACATCATAATTATAAAGAGTGCGTAGCGATTATATAACCTACTACCGGCGGCACAAAGGTCTAATAAGTCGACAACGTTTACGTAAGCAGGATCTACCGGTAGACAGAAATGTAGAGTCAGCAGAACCACAGCACAACCCGGGCACATCCAGCAGGTAAGTAGATAGCGTCTGCTATGAGGCTCTGCTCAGATGCTGGGTAATTCTCACTAGCTCCAGAAATACGTGAGCGCCTCCAAAGCTGTTCTCGTCGCGTTTTAAGACATGCATATCAGCTTGGACGTATGTACCACACACCTGCAGACGATTAGAGTGTTCCAGGACTCAGGAGACACAAGCTGACAGCCTTAATAAGCACTAGGGACAAAATATATAGGGATCCATGACACAACTTGATTTAAAAACCGCTGGCCTGCCACACCCTCTGCAGCTCAGCCCTGTGACTGCAGTACTTAGAGTCCTAAGTCTCTTGACAGCACCAGGGCAGGTATCTCTCGCGACCACCACATGCATGCCAGACAGCGTCGCCGGCGGAGGCTGTGCTCTTGAGTATGAATTAGCACAAACCTGAGGGGCCACGGGACTGCAATACCGTCGAGACCTTATCAGATGCCACACCTCGCACATTAACCCCTGGGGCCAATGATTGTGGTAATTACGCAGTTCGTAAGTACCGGGGCGTTCCAGTATAGTGTACGCGGACGTCAACACCCTCGCGAACAAGTTCGAGGTTAGATGCGGCGCGGTCCTGAGCCTCGCGCACAATGACCAGAACCCGGGCCACATCATGCTCCGAGTGAGCGGGCTCAGGAGGGCTACTCTTACAGAGAGGGCATGGCGGTTTAAGCAGATAGGTACAGTATATCAAATCGAGCCGCTTACGTGTAACATGTCAGATTTAACGCTAATTCGATACGCAGGTCTTCCAGTCCGCCCTGTGCGGAACCTGATACCATATGTGCAAGTGGTAATTAGTGGGCACTATGTAGGAAACATCCAAACTGAATATTCGCAGGCCAAAGAAGCCCTCGGCCTCGTGCAGATATGGGCCTGTCTTCGAACATTATCGATATCATGGCGACGTTGAGCCCATGATGCCTAGTCGAGGGTTGGTACAGGATAAAAGCTACCCTGTATAAGTTCGGTGTCCGACCAGCGGACCAGTAGAGATGCGCATTCCCACGACCTCAATGCTCATGGGCTAGCTGAGCCTGGCTGCCCATCTGATTTACTGTAATTCATGAGGTGTTTACGATCGATGTGATGGATTTAATTTCCACATGATGGCGTGCAAGTGAACTGATGGTAATAAGGTGCATCCTCGATTCCTCAAGTACCGTGCGACAGGAACACATGTCAACAGCGCCCGGGCGATCCAGCTACCACAAAGTTTTATGTACTCCTCATGCAATTCTCCACTCGGAGGGTGCTCTCCTTTTAGAGTCTGTAGTGCAGGGGTATATGTCATCCGACATCCTCCTTACTGAGCAAAAAATCCCTGTCACCGCACCTGCAAACCCTTCATGCACGTAAGCATTTCCACCCCGTCTGTGGAACCGGAGAACCTCACGAAGCGGCACCTGGGCGTTGAACTGGATGCGTCATAGTGGTCAACACCCAAGCAGTCTCTCCAGTCGGTTGCTACACTCATTCGTTTCAATAACATCCCTTACTTCAACATTCGTACGAAGGAAGAGGTCTTGCATTGTCATCTTTTGCCTACCTATATCCTCACTGACTGATGCAGTGGCAGCCAAAAGCTGACCGCGGCATCATGTCGTCCCAAACCGACATCATCGAAGATTACAAGGATAATTCTCACAATTATTTCTCGGAACGCAATGCTTATACGGAGGTGCATGTTTTGATGCTGTGGTGGTACGAGAATGACCTCCAGCCCGAGAAGGAGATCAAGGCTCTAAGACTCTTACTTGAGCAGGAGTTCAGTTACACTGTCTCCAGCTTCGAGATACCAGTTGACGGATCCCAGCAAAAAGCCTTGAACATTTGTATGATTGAGACCGTCGAGCAACACGCTAGTAAAACGTCTCTACTAGTAGTATACTACGCCGGACACTGTGATTTGGACAAGCGGGGCAACACTCGTTGGGCTGCGTAAGTCTTAAGACCAAGCACCATATTATGGCTATATCCTAATTCGATTTACTAAATATTGAAGACTTACAGTTACGAAAACGGAGGAGCTGAGCTATCGTGGCATGTCACCCAGCAACTTCTGTTTGATGCCAAGGGTGATGTGCTTCTTGTCCTGGACTGCTGCAATGCTGCATCCATCGCTCCTGGTGTCAAGCAAGAAGGACGCTTTGAGATGATAGCAGCATGTGCGAAGGCTGGCAAGACCGTTGCTCCCAGCCGAGTATCTTTCACCCGCATCTTGATCAAGGAACTCAAGCCACATGCAACGTCAGGCATATACGCAGACAGCCTTGCTGCTAAAATCAGAGAAAACAAGGACATTACGGGCGAGTGAGCTATCTTACACGAGTACCAAGACCCTTACTTACAGTTGAAACACAGAGACACCAGTGTTCCATGATTTCGTCCAAGAATCTTCCACTAAAATCTGGCTGCAACGCTTGAGCGCACCAATATCTCAGGGGTTCTCCAAGAAACCAGCGGGATATATGGTGTTACGAGTGGATTTGGCAGACGATATCAAAGGGAAGGCCATTGCGGAATGGCTGAAGGCAGCAGCACCGCAGCAAATCACAGCCGTTGAGATCGAAGCTGTGGTGCTTCGGGCCCGTCGCCTGCAAGGGCTGCAAGATGGAGCCTTCGCTTCGGGGTCCGTGCTGTCGAATTTGAGTCAATCTGCTCGGAACGAAATTGTCCACGCCCTTCACGGCTTGCACACAACTCTGGCCTCGGCGTCCCATCACGCCGAGGACGCGCCCTCCCAGGGCGACTCGAAGCTGGTGTATGGGGCGTTAGGAGACATCCAGCGGTCGATTTCAGCTGTCTGTGACGCCGTCGAGACGCCGGTCTTGCAGGATCTCAACGAGACCGAGCAAGAGCTGGCAGGCATGGATCCGTTCATCGCTGTAACCGGGACGGCAGATGCCATTATGTTGAGGAAAGCCGTACGAGGTGTGGTTCCGGACCCGCTGGCGCTATATGAAGAACTACAGATCCCCTTTGAAAAGTTGCGCTACATCGAACCCACCAGCGACTCGTTACGGGCTGTTGCCACGATCAACAAGGCGAAGGTGATCATGGAGGTGTTTGGCTACGAGTCCGAGTCCGAGTCCGGGTTAGAGCTCTCGGAGGAAGCGAAGCAGGCCGAGAATGCTTTCCAGAATGTGCGCAGAATGGCGGCCCTACTCACCCGAGTGGAGCGACCAGAATTCCGCATTCTTCCCTGCCGCGGCTTTTTCTACGATCGAGGCTCGAGCGAGCTGGGTCTCGTCTTCAACTCGCCGCCCAACTTTGACGATGAGGGCGCCATCACCAATTTATTTCAGCTGTACGAGAAGCACCCTGTTATACCCCTCGGTCACCGAATCCACCTCGCCTATGCGCTTGCCGTTGGAATGGACCACTTCCACCGTGTAGGGTGGGTTCACAAAAGCTACCGAAGCAGGAATATTGTCTTTTGCCCTCTCTCGGTCCCAGATGACACTGTCATCCATCCACAGGGCGGTCCCCATCGACAAGACCCTGAGATACCACGATGGAAAGAGTTCGACCTTTCACAGCCGTACGTCTTCGGGTACGATGACGCTCGACCGCAGGACGCTGGGACCCGCCGCACCGAGGACTATTCACTGGACAATAATCTGTATCGCCACCCAGATAGATGGGGCATCCCAGGTGTCAAATTTGACAAGACCCATGATATTTATGCTCTGGTAAGTTCAAAAAGTCCAACGATAAGGTAGTTTCGGCCAAGTTGTGTCCAGAAGCTGTCATCACATCAGTGCCTATGCTAATACAGTCCAGGCGATTGTGCTCGTGGAGATTGCACTATGGAAGGACATCAAGTCGATTTTTCTTACGAAAAAGGCTGGACCATCCCCAGAACGACGTTTGAATTCGACGGAGGTATTGAGAAAGGCAAAGCAGATCTGCATGGACCAATTGCCGCACAGGGTTGGCTATGTCTTGACGCAGGCTATACAAACCTGCCTCAATTTTGGTGAACTGACACAAGGCATGAATGAATATGAGTCACAACTCTTTTTCCAGCTAAATGTTAGTGGCAGACTCAAGAGGACACTTGGATGTATATAGAGGGTGTACAGAGTACTTGGTGAGTGAGCACGTGTCAGTAAATACCTTGTATTGCTCAGCGCAGTGTGACAGAGCCAACTCAGCGACTTCACAAGAAATCGGAGCTACGAATACCTAGGTATCAACAGACTTGAATTATATACGCCATTTTAGGAGACACTGTAAGAGTATCTCGGTTCTTGAGCTTCAGTTCTGAGACGTCCAAGCCGAAAGTATACGATGAATATCCCTCAGCCGCTGGACTTCTTGTTTTCCCACTGGCCCAACATCACGGCCATGGACAGATATCTCGAGACACTCAACCCCTGATTTCTCTGTGTTAATTTCAGCCGCGGTGATGATGCTGTTCACCAAATCCAATGCAGTACCACCTGCAAGAATACTCGATGAAACAGCTCCCACGTTCGCCCCGGCTTCGAGCAATGCCTCCACACTCTCGCGGTCGCCAAAGGCCGCAGCTAGATGCAATGGGGTCCAGTCGTCCTTCCCCAGTCGGTTTAGAATTCGTTTGCTTTGTAGAATGGGAACGTCGCGGAGCAGCTCCCGGGCAATCGACCCAACACGCGAGGCACCCGCTACCGCCAGATGTAGGATGCTATCACCTTCGGCATCCACCTTCGCACCCAATTCAACCAGCTTCACTGCCGCCTCCACATGTCTTGAGATAATGGCAATTTCTAGAGCCGTCAAACACAGCTCGCCGTCCTGTTTCGACTTAGTGTCCTGGAGCTCCAGATCGGCCCCTGCTCGCACAAGAAGCTCGATGACGGCGACGGAGCCACCAAAGGCCGCCTCCATCAAAGGCGACAGCCCCGAGGCAGAACGTTGATTCACATCCACGCGTCCCGTGTCCAATAGACATTGCGCTACCGACGCGACGCCCAGTGAAGCGCACCAATGCAGCGCGCTCCTGCCGCTGATGCCATCCAAAGCATTGAGATGGTCAAGGTGAGGAAGCAAAGCCTCGACACGGCGAGTATCGAGTGGGCGCACTGCTCCATTCTGGATACACGGAATAAGCATGGTCCCATTCCCGAAATTCGGTGACTTGTGCCCACTAGTCGCGATGCCAGCTCGGAGGAGCTCATCGATGATGTACGGCTCGACGTCGATCCCTTGAATGGCGAGGGTTAGAGGAGTTTCCCCCAGCGAGTCCACGTCGTCGATACGAAGCCCGCGAGCTTGGATAGTAGTTATTGTCCGCCGCACCTCCATGCGATGGCGGCGACCGTGAACAATGAAGCGAGAAAAGGGTACGACAGACATGCCAATCATGTGCAGGCAGGAGTGGTCCCAATTCAGGTCCCGACCGGTCTTGTGGCTACCTCGGTCCAGAAGTAGACTTGCAATGTCCGCCAAGTGAAAGAGGGCGGCTAACTCAAGTGGTGTGAAACTTGGACGAAAATACTCGACTGGGACTCGGTCATGAGGCAAACGCATCTCAAATCGCCAGCGTTGATTGATATCTGCACCATGGTCGAGGAGGAGGGACACAAGGCCAATATGCCCTGTCCGCACAGCCCAGTGAAGTGGTGCTCCACAAAGTTCCAGACAGAGACTTGGAAAGTAGAGCGGGGGTCCAGAATCTTGTCCCAGCATGTGGCGGATGCTCGTCATCACTGGCTCTGAGGTAGTGACAGCAGGGGCGCTGTCTATTTCTAGAACCAAGCCTAGTAGCTCGGCAGCCTCCGCAGCCTCGAACATGATCAGCCAGTGCAGAAAGCTGGGCTTATTAGGTTGGTGGACAAATTGAACACGCCGTTTTGCAAATTCCTTGGCCGCGTTAAAGTCCCCAGTCTGGCATGCCGCTGTAAGCAAGGCTAGCATGTCTAGCTTCCCATCGCCGTGAGTGTCAGGCTCCTCTGTAAGACGTAACTCGGAAATATCGACAAGCTCGCCTACAGGAAGGACTTCGTCGGCAGTATACGCAGCCAGTCCAGGTTCCCTCGGACGGAGGGGCTGAGGCTCGACCCGCGACGTCTCGATTTCAGTCTCGTGGTATTTCGTACCAGGGACAGGCTCAAGCGCAGATAGAACTTCCAATACCTCATGAACCGAGCCGTATAGGCGCTTGTGAAGCGGGCTTGCCGAATTCGAAGCATCGAAATGCGTCAATGCTAGAGAGGAACTCGGTTTGACGCCATAGCCCACGTGATACATGACGGAGAGCTGAAGATGCGCATGCGCCTTTTTAGATAGGTCCCTGGCGTGAGCTGCGACGGCCAGCGTCCGTTGCATCAGTTGACATTGCGCAGACCATGGTGGCGACCTCGTCATAAGAACCTGTCGATGCTTGGTAAGTATGACACGAGTTCAGAAGAAAAAAACAATATTGTCACAAGCACACTGACCTTGAAGATATCTAAGACTCCGTATTCGATGGCACTGGCCTTCGATGGTCGTATAAGGGGCAAGCTTCCAACCCGGGCCCCAGTACTGGGTTTCTCATCATAGGGAAGTAACCTAACTCCGAAAGGCTTATCGGATGAAACGACTTGAATGCGCTTCACAAAGGTCCCATTTACTGCAAACGATGCGGTATTCGCATCCGTCAAGTTTGAGCTTTCCGACGGTATGCTAACGGGCTGGGATACCGTCCGACTCTTCAGATATCTTGGCCTTGTTGTCCTGGGAAGCGTCAGTTGTTTGGACTCAGGCTTTAGTGAAAGCAATATCATGGCAAAAAATATTACTCACCGGGTTCGTATCGAGAGCTTGGAGACAACCATGTTCATAGAAGCTCGCAACGAAGGATCGTCCCGCAAGCACAGCGCCAACGTTTCCTTGAAGGCTGGGATCAGTGAATGCGAATCTGCTTCCGCTAAGCCATCACAAAATGAGATGGCCGACTCCATGAGCGCGTCACACTTCATGGCGCACATTTTGTCGAGGATGCCTTCCAAGTCCTGGAGCTTCCCAGCCTCGATGTATTTCGCGCCATTCTTGAGTATCTCCCACACCAACAATCCGAATGAGTATACGTCGGCACTCTTGAAAACCTCGAAATCCGGCGTCGGTCCATCTCTTTGCGTGCCAAGATGTCCACATAAGTCGGGAGCGAGATACCCACGGGTGCCGAGATAGCTCACTTGGGAGTTGCATGAGATATCCTGTATGAAGATGGCCGCACCAAAGTCTGAAATCCGAGCGAGCTGCGGTCTGATAGTAAAGTCGCCCAGCTGTGCATCCACGTCTTCATTGTCGTAGATCAGAATGTTATCCGCCTTCACATCTCCGTGAACGATACCACAACTATGTAATGCCTCGATCGCAGATGCGACATCTAATGCTAATTCTCGGCGCTCGTTCAGCGGAATCCTGCACCTCTTCAAATAGTCCACAATACTCCCATGGTCAGAGTAGTCCATGAGAAGATATGGTTCCAGACTTCGCGTAGGACTGTGCTCCCAGCCATAGCCTATGAGCTTAACAAAGCAACCATGAGAGCGCAGTGGCGGGTGCATGATGACTCGAAGTTCTCGCAGTAATCCAGCGTACGGACGCTGCTCGCTCCTTGCGTTGTGACGACCGCTGGATTGAGACAGAAACCGTTTTACTGCGACGTAATAAGGCGAGTAACTGGGGCCTTCGTTGCTTGGCTGATGGTACACCTCTCTCGTGACTCGGAAACTTGTGCCCTGGCCGATCACTTTGGAGTCCTTGAGGTGCGCTGGCACAATGTACGCCAGTTCCCCACTGGTCGCTGTGAGGATATCCTCGGCACCAAAGCCGTCGGGGTCAGTTTCCATGCTCGCCAGGCGAGATGCCAACAGGCTGCCGTCATCCTCAAATCTGGAGTCACCGAACGACAGGGAAGACATAGCGCTGCTTCGAAATATATGTAGTTCTGAAAAGAGGTTTGTTCAGTCATCCGAGACACTCAGTGCGGATGAAGAATCATGGACTCCTGGCTCAGTGCCCAGGGGGCTTTTGCGAAGTCAGCGGACTTATGGGTGAGGTCGAGGACGCATCGGAAATGAACCAAGTTGCCACAATCAGCTGGGGACCTGTGACACAACGTGTCAGCCGTCGAGCTGGTCAGACTGTGACGGCTTGCGGTCATCCTGCAGCCTGCAGTGCGACCGTACCTGGTGATGGAGTACTCGGGTCACGGAAGCTTGACACAATTTATCGGCCATCAGGGTATTGGTTTCCATGAGCGTAACGAATTGGCACTGGATGTCGCCCTGGGGCTGGAGGCGCTGCACGCCGCTGGTATTGTGCATGCAGACGTCAAGCCCGACAATGTGCTCGTTTTCGACAACTTGCAGGTGGTGCCCGACGACCTGGGATACATACCACCCGCAGGTTGCCAAATTGGCCGATTTCGGTTGCGCGATATCTGAAGACGAGGTTCGCCCACGGAGCGACGTCTATTACTTTGGAACGGCGAGATACAACTTAAAATGCTCCAGAGATTCGTGTCAGACTTCTCCAGGGAGACTCAAAGGGCGACATGTCCACGTTTGAATCGTACAAACCCGCGTATTGCTACTCATTCGGCCTACTTCTCTTGGAGGTTGCTAGAAACGGCGCGGCGTTCGCAGAAGGCGTCATCTTCTCTGATAATGCGAAATGGTACCAACGAAATTTGGAGGGCCTTGGGCAAAGAGCAGGTAAATGGAATACCTCGATCGGCTGGCCGTGGAACACAAAGATGCCATGCTGTGCGCTCTACATCAATCTCAACACTGAGCCATACATATTAGAGGAGCTCATTGCCGCGGGTGCAAGGGCCCAACAGCTTGGGCTGACCATCTGAAGCATGGGACACATGTAAGACTTACTGATTGAGTTGTTGCTCATAGGGCCACTCCGCTGGACCGTGCTGGTAGGTTACTCGCCAGCGCAGCCATCTCCAGAGTCCATTGAGCAGCTCAACTGTGAAGCGCCACGAGATGTCATGAAGATGATTGCGGAAAGGAAGACATATCTGGACTATTACATATTGCGGGTACAGGAGATCAAGGATATGTTGATGAAGAATTCCCAGGATACGCATATGATTTAAGACTGGACATGGACGTCGAGCAGATCATAGGTGAGGATCGATACCTAGATATTTAATTACATTCTTACTCACCCGTGGACGTCCCGGGCAAATTTCCCACAAATACCACCATAACCGCACAATAAGCTGCAACCGCTGCAAATATCTCATAGTTTCGGGATGTTGTCAATGAACATAACGCTGATGAGAACATGCATGTAAACAGGCTGACGATACCAAGCCTCCAGGCCATCGATTCCACGCTGCACAGTACAATCACTGGTACAATCAAAAATAACGCTGCAAAGATTCCCGTCAGAGTCCGGGAGACCGCCATGATGCTCGAAGATCTTGTGAGAAAAATGCCGGGGCTGTTCGTCTTGGACTCCTGGCGCTGTACGATCGTGCGTGTCACCAGGTCAGCCTGGCACATCGAGTGGGATCTCGAGGGAAAACACGAACCGAGGGATAGAAGAACTGTGAAAGGTGTCAGTTATAGTTTGATCTGTACCTGGCATGACTAGAGAGGGCATTTGCCAAATCACGGATGTAATCTAGCCTTACTTTGAGAATACCCTTTCTGGGAAATGCGACCACCCAATTCTCCAGCAGCATTTCCAACCCACCACTATCCGCTACTGGATTGGCACATCTGAGGTCGCTCCAGTCATCAAGAAAATGTGACTCGTCGGGCACGAGAGGCTGGTTAGCCATCATCCAGTTCCGTACACTACGAATGTTTGTCTCGTCTGGCACCGGACGTTCTAGCTGATGAAAATACGAAGTCAACAACGTATCTATAGGCCATTTTCGTTAACTTGTCTCGACTCCAAACGCCATCTCAAAATCACTATCTAACGTTTGAACCTACCATATTGCACCAATTTTTCTTCTGCCTCTGCTATGAGTGCCGCCCGCTCGATATTTGAGTCCTGCCGCCTGGTGCATAGGAAAAAGTCGGTGCCTTCGTTCGTGTCCATGTCATCCAGTCGGCGCTCTAGTTGCGCCAGCTCATCCTGCTTGTGGAGAAGCACTCGTGTATGGAGACGCCCAAACCCACGAAACACGGCGAAATCCTTGTCGCTGTCGATGAAAGAGGACAGGCGTGGGTACCCGCGGGGGAAAGACTCGACTGGAGAAAAGTCAAAGGCTTGCCACTTGCTGCAAATAGGAATCAGGGCTTGCATAGCTTACTTTTCCTTGGGTTGTGTGTGTATGTGGTTGGGTTTGCCAGCGGAGGCACTGAAGACGGATCACAAGCAATCAGCGCTGCGTCCGCTCGGTATCAAAGCGTGCCTTGTAACATTTCTTTCCGCCTACCTCGTTGTCTGCTCACGAATTGCGTCATGACGTATGGACACTATCGACTAAGGACAGTTGACTACCTTGGTATGTCTTCCGATACCTTTAAAATGATGACCGTAGCGACTTGGCGGCCGAGTGCGCCGGTAGGACATGAATCAGAAACGAAAATGGGAGGTAAGTAGTATATTGGAGTACTGATGAACCGAAAACAGACCCCTTCCTGCAGCTCGAAGTTCCTGGTGGCTCACAGTCTAAGCTGGTACGCGAAGGTCTCGCTCGGCAACCGCAGTCGGATGAAGCTGGTTGTTATCCTGGCGCTTGAGGGTATACGTGAGGTCCACTGTGACAGAAACAACGAGGAAAGGCCCTGACGGCTGTGCTTGACCAGGTACCAATAAATATACAACTTCTCCTACTCCGTATAGCGGCGCCAGGGGAGCCTAGCAGGCGGGGCGAGCATATAACTGTCAGCTATGGCGTAGCTTCCTCGAGGGCAAAATGATTGACTTATACCTGTGCCATGGCGTTGTAGGGTGAGACCCGGGCCCTGTAGTGCCCCGCAGCGCTGTCAGAGAAGCCTGTGGTCGGCTGCTCGGGTGGGTCAACATTAGCCTGCTGGTGCTTGAGCTGAGACCTGCTCAAGTGCTTGACCCAGTTTTGCTCACTCACGCTTGTTTGGCCCACTTCTCCATCGTCAGACGAGCTGTCGTCGTCAGGCTTCGTGCGGCCACGTCCGTTACCATCTTTTGACATATTGATTCGTTGATTCAGGCAAGTAATAAGCTAGCAAGATTTTGACGACTCTTTGGTTGGTTTTTCCATGGCGTACTTTGTTTCATGCAGCCAGGAGCTCCAAGGTAGATGGACATCCATGCAGTATTTATGCACGAAAAGCGAGAGGTGTCTGACAACAGAGAGGGGTAACAAGTCACCTGCAATGTACAGCGAATATAATATGCAAGTTGCTGCGCAAGGGTCCGATTCGGTAAAACATGCAGGGTACTTAACGTTGGCAACCATCTCAGCAGTCGAGCCTTCCAAATACTTAGGTACACGCGAGCGATAAGGTGACCGGAGCCTTGTTTGAATGGTGCCTGACATCTCGGCATTCATCCTGCGCCCGATATCCATTATACCAAAGATGACTGAATTAGACATCGTACAGTCGTTCAAGACCCACATAGGCGGCTCCTTTGTTTCCAGCAGCGAGCTTGGAATTCAGCCAAGTCCATGCGCTTTCAGTGTGTTGGGCGAAGAACGATGTTGGACCTGAAAAAGAGATTGAGGACCTTCGACAGGCCTGGAGCAGGAATCCAAGTATGGTGCGCCATAGCGATTGTGACGGCTTGAGTAGGTGTGCCAACCCAACCTGCACGGTCAAAAGACCTAGAATAAACGAACCTCTAGTTTGTTCACTCGCACACCTATGTAGCCGTGCCGTCGCCCTTACAGCGATAACTGTTCCAAAATCCAAAATTGTCTTACTTAGGTAGCTTAGACCACTTGCCACCAAAAATCATATTCAAGTAACCTAAGCTATATAATAAGAGAACGGATATTCGCAGGCTTTATATAGCTATTTGGGAAAAAGTCGCGTTTTAGCCTTAATCCTCTAAGTAGAAGAATTGCAAAAATTTGTACCAAAATTTTATTTTATTTTCTACATATTTATTTTCTTTATAGCTATATATTCGAGCTTTGGCAATATTTGCTTTTTATTTTAATATAAATATATCCAATTTATATATTTGGCAATTTCGTAGTTTTAGTTTATTTGTATTAATCCAATATTTTTGGACTTTGGATTCTCATTGTATAAGCATCTCTGGAGTTTGAACTTCTTGAAAGCGCTATCGCTTGGATTCTTAGGGCGCTATTTTGCTCAGCTCTAGTACCTTACAGGTAACAACTGTAACGAACGGACCCCGTACGACCCACCCATGTTGGTACATTGGGGTGGTGGGGTCACTTACTAATATAAGCCATGAGATTCAGGTCCGGAAGACTTGGAATCTTGTACCATTTTGGGGAACATGGCGCAGTTGGATGGCTTGTCAATGCGAGCGTTACAACAACTTTGCTTTCCGGGACCCTGCATAAAGTAACTTGGGGCACCTTGGTGGTACAGAAACTCTATTCTTCATATAATCCACTAGCGCCGGCTTTTTGGCGTCTAAGGGGTTAGAGCTGCGTGCGAGAGCAATCCAAGTCGCTGCAATACGCCACCAAGAGATCACCGCATCAAATTCTCTATTAATTTCATAAAATCCATCGATGATCACAGAATGAGACATTGTAACAGGTACTAAAGGGTCGACTAACTGACGTGACGTTGACCTTATTAAACAAGCTGCTCAGTGGTCGGTGCTCAGTTTCTAAAGTTCTCAGAGCAACTGACTAGTAGTATTGGAGAACGGACTAGGTAAGTATTAAACGTGACTGACTGATGAGAAAAATGGTGTCGACTGTGCACACTGCACAGTGCACACCTGGGCCGACACCGACCTGTAGTCTATCTGTGGTGGATGAAGGCGTATTCATACTTATATCGCGAAAGAAGAAAGCGCTGCTGAAGGCCTGTCTGGGGTCGAACTGCCAACGAATTGGGTCAAACCTGAATAGACGCCGACTGCCAGCGTGAAGCGACAGCCTGGGCAGTAGGAGCTATACACTCAGAATGAGGAAAATTGAAGGTGTTCACCACCTGAGCATCACACTTCACCACCACTCGGGCGTTTTGACTCGCAGGGACGTGAACCGTAGCTCGAGGCCCGGAGTAACAACTTTATTACCAATGTGGTCATAGCACCGGACACGGGTCAGTGGCGTGATGCCTGTTGACATCTATGTATATTATGTCTTCGGCTCTGGTCTCTAATTTTGGGTATGGTGTTAGTAACAGTCAATATTGGCTCACCCGGTATGTAATGTTAGTAAGGGCTCAAGGATACTGAGTCTTGAATGAATCTTCGTGAAACTTGAATTTGCGGCCGTTGGTTTGCTTCATTACGGCAGTAAATATCACTTCACTTCGCACGAGTAGTAGTCGACCCAAGCGAAACCCCAAAATTGGGCTGCTGTCGGACAGTCGGAGAGCTCTAGAGACAGACGCTTGTTTGCTCTTCTTTTCGCGGCGATACAGAGGTCATTGCGGTAGAAAACATTTCTTTTAGCAATATCTAGTGGTAATATTTTAGAAATTTGTGATTGATCAGGACATACTATACCTTTGCAGAGCTGCAAAGTGTTAACGTGGGTATGTAGCTCGTAGCACGAACCTTCGAGATATTACCGGATTGGGAAGCAGACTTGTATGTATGTTATGTACTTCCACAGAGCCTCAATCGTTGATAACAGTGAACACAGCATATATAAATACATTTTTTCTCTCTTGTATCTGGATTACTACAGTGTGTGGTATATGACTAAGTACCTAGGTATATACCGGTGGTAGTACTGCTACATAATAAGGTTATATAGATAAGTCATTTTCCTGCTACAGTAATACCTATGCTTGCCAACTGCACATAAGTATATTTATGTGCCTCTCACCTCTAAAGTATAAAATATTTTGAGCCCTGCATCAATCTTGGAAATAGCTACGGAGCGAGCTGGCACCCCTCTATCAGTAAAATTAAAAATTCACGCGCACTTGGGCAGAGACAAGATGTCAAGGACCATTAGCCCGCGTGCTAGCTCCGACCTCGCGAGCGAGACGGACGGCATGCTTTCGCACAAGAAGCCAGCAGCGACGAGGAAAGGCTCCAGGTGGTCTGGAAACACGCTGCTCACCCCGTCATTCCTTCGCTGGGTGGCTCTCTTCCTCCTCCTTACCATCAACGTCGGGCTCCAACTCCTTTCCACATCCCGTCACTACGACTTGAGTGTCGGGGACGATCCCAGCGGTTTGACGCCGAAAAGTGAGCGTTTCCTTTTTTCTACCAGAATATCAAGTATGAGTTACTTCCTAGTGCTGACTACCAGATGGCAGTATCCACTGAAATTCGCAGGTTCCCCATCGCATGGGAGGAGTACACCAACAACTACACGTCGCGGGAACAGGCGATAGAAATCAGGGGGAAATGGTCTGACTACCTGCCACGTAAGGCTGCCTCCCATGTTCAAGCTTTTATGTCAAGTGATTAAACAGAGGATGGCTGATTTGCAATATCTAGTTGGTGGTGGTGACGTGCTGATCGAGAATTGGGAGGACTACCCGACTTTGGGCAACCCCATTCTCGCGAAGCCAACAGAGCCCTTTGTCCCGCCCAAATTCGGCACTGCCTGGGTGCACCAGTTGCACTGTCTGGTATGTATTCTACATCTTTATTCACTTACTTTCTGTCATCACGCAGAAGCTCCGGACGTTAACGTTTGAGCAGTATCTCCTCATGGACAAGTACGACCGCGTCGTCCGCATCGGCGCGGACGGCAGCGAGGCAAGCATCCCCGAGGGCTTCCACAGCGTACACACCCGGCATTGCTTCGACTATCTGCGGCAGACCATTCTGTGCCACCTAGACATGACGTTGGAGGGCGCGCAGGAGGACAATCCGTTTGGGACGAGTGGGTACGAGCACCCCCATGTTTGTCGGTCGCACTCGGAGGCTGTCGACTGGATTGAGGCGCATAGGGCGAAGGATGAAATGCATATCTCTGATGATCCGATACTTTAGGTTATAGTAAAGTTGTATAGGTTTGAGCCAGGATCCCTACATTTGATGCTTGTATTAACGATGTAATACAACTTTGGACTTGGTTTCTTTAACCGCTTTCCTAAGTGCTATTATCATAAACAGGATCTGTTGGAATACTTTGTTGCTGAGAAATTAAAAATGAATGCAGGTGTCTTGTATTGACGTTAATAAGAGTTCAAGTTCAAAAGGGCGGAGGACTTAGTGTAAGGTATCAGTAAATTGATCAGAACATTGAACAATGTATGCCAAATTTCATACTGGTTCCAAGGTTTCAACCACAAAGTAAAGTTGCCCTTCAATGCTTTCTGTTTAGTGCATGTTCATTAATCAAGTGTATATGTGCGTGAGCAGTGATGTTTGGTTGATGTCTACAATAAATAAAAATTTAAAGCTTTGATTGTAGGTTAAGGAAACGAATTTGTTTAGTAAAACAAGATGTATTATGTCAGTTTTCTCTAATACTCCAGCTTTATTCTATCTTTATGTGTCTCCTACCCTATACCAATCATCCATAGCGGCCTTGTGCTTCGCTGCATCCGAAGATACCATAGAAGCATCCCTCTCTACATACGCTGCACCACCGTCTTCCCTGGACTTTGCCCACGAGTGAATATGCTCAAAAGACCGGCAGGTATGGAGCTGATCTCCATCACTCCAGGTACGACCGAGACCCAACGTTTCATCTTCCCAGTCGAACTTTTGTGGCACCAAGGAGGTATCTCCATGACACAGGATCTCTTGCCGGATCACTTCCAAGCAATGTGCTGCGAAATCCTTCAGCATAGAAAAGTTCCTCCACTTCACATGCATCCGCGCGGGAGCCGGAAGGAGGAGAAGGGAGTTGGATTGACTCACCTGCATGTACAGTCATGTCCTCCTCGGTAGAATGATAGTAGTCTTTGTAGATGTTCTTGCGTATCTTGTTCAAGCAATGAAGTGTATGCGTTACCGCCAGCCTAAACGATAGCAGTGAAATATGTCAGCAGATTCTTTCGAATGAAGGCTGCTTGGGCTCTGGAGGCGTACCCAGCGCTATAGCCGCCGAACCGCTGGTCAACGTAGTCTCGTCGTCGGTCGCCCCACGCAGCCCGCGCCTCGTTCTCTGAAATGGAAAACCATAAGGATCTGGATCCAACGATGCGCTCCCAGTTCGCGTCGACTTCCGGGCTTGGATACCCAAAGAACTGGAGATTCTCGGGCCAGGGCGCCGATTTGTTCACCAGGTCTGACCATGTCTCTTCTGGCTGCCAGCGATGCGGGCGAGTTGCAAACCTTCTTGGTTCGAGCGGGATACGTCCCAAGGTCCCTATAATTTGTGGATGGTTCTTAGCGTTATGCACGGCTCGGAGCACTTCTGAGCATACTCTCGTGTAAGGCGTGAAGAAGTCTAGTTCAGAATACGGGTTTTCGCACCTATGTCCGTTCGGAAGCCGTCCTCATACGTGCCCAACGACAAGCCTCTCGCCCTGTCTCTAACCACCACGGAGAGCAGCAAGGCAGATAGCACAATGCTAAGCATACACCAAGGAGCCCAGTGAAAAACATAGGCCCCGAGTCCATGCCGACGGCGAGGCCAGGTTTCCCTCTCATCAATATTTACTTCGTCAAAGCTCGAACGGCTATGTTCATCGAATGTCTCTTGGCTATCCAGCCGTTCCTTTTCATCCGCCAAAGACATTGTCACGGAGATGCCTGGGGAAAAGAGAAGAAAACGGAACTATATCAGAAAAGTTCCACTCGAGCCACAGTGTTGGGCAAAGATGAGTCCTGGGGGGGGGGGGAGTACCGGGCCTGCTTGCGAAGTGCAGACTCAGCCGACCTGGGAAATTGGGAAATGGCTCCTAGGTAAGTCGCGGACTCGCATTCGGGTTGGAAGATGTCCGTGGACGACTACCACGGCCCGATATAGAGTTCACTGATCGCGGGTTCACGATATACGTGATATGTATGATGCTCCGGACCTGATGACGAGTCAAGATGTGCCCTTGTTCTGTCAGAAAGATTGACTCGAGGCATGCCCGAGCAGGGTGCAGCCAAGGGCTGGGTTCAAGGGCAGCGGCCTCTTCGAACAAACCTAATGTTTCGCTCTGTTATTTATTCTAAAGTTTGTCAGCAAGGCTATGTTCAAGACATCTTAGAAGGACATCCTCTTGATAATAGTCCCTCCACATGTCTTTATGAAACTACCGCACCCATCACGATGTGGCGGCATATTCAGTATTCCAAGCTTGGAGAGTCTTATTCCCCAGACCTCGAGCCTTGTCTGGAGAGTCCCCCTACCCTCAGGCAGAGAATCAATTCCAAGATCCCAGCCTTCCTCACAACACCGCTCGCCCTCACTGGCCTGTTCATCGTGGCTGTCTTGGGCTCCGGTGTCTTCCTCGCGTCACTCGACCGCTATGTTAGAAACACACAATTCACCCTCCACGACGCCAACGACGGTACTCCTCATCTTAGCAAACCCCTAACCATCACCCAATGCGGAACCACACCAGCGGAAGCCCGCGCCCTAGGCTGCCGCTTCGAGCTGCACAACTTCGCCTGGGTGCCGCCCGCATGCTACGACGAGGACCTCGTGGCGCCGTGGGACGCCCGTGAGGAGTGGGTATTTGCCACGCAGGGCGTGGGCACAGGCATCGACGAGAACCAGCGGTTCTACACGAGGGCCGAGGCGGCCAGCGGCGACCTGGCGAGCGCGTGGGTCCCGTGGGCGCAGCACATGTCGCACTGTGGGCTGGTGTTTCAAAAGTTCCAGCGCGCAGTGCGCGCGGGGTGGCAACTGGACAACTGGACTAGTAGCTATGCGCATACGAAGCACTGCGCGTCGAACATGGAGCTTTGGAATATGGCGGAGGATGCGTGGCGGCTGAATAGCGAGTTATTCTTGAAGTTTCCCGAGTGTGACTATTCGTGGCAGGAAAGATGGTTGCCGGAGATTATGAGTGTTGGCGACGAGATTGCAGGTGAACATCATCATCATATGATGTACTAGCTATACCAGATGAAAATCTGATACATACGGGGGAGATATAACAGAAAATTACGTAAAAGCTTCTACCTTCGACGTTTTTATTTAATTAAAGTCAACGGGACCTTACTGCACTTACTAAACTGCGATCAAGCTCAACTGCTGATGCTGTGATAGTATGTGTATTTTCCCTTTTGTTGGGAAGATGCATGATAAGACATGGCCCGGTCCAACTGACGGAAACAGGTGAGCCAGGAAAAATTTGGCTCCCAGTCGAACAGACCATTGGATTATGAAGAGATCATCAGCTCGGAGGTTGAAGATCTCTCAACATGGCTAGATAGTGTACTCTGTACAGTGAAAAGAAATGGGCTGTAGAGCATCCGAGCCGTTGAATTCTGATTGGAATGTCTTAGAGCATAACATTGAATGTTCCTATTTACGCCTATAGAGAAATCCGAAGGGCCTGCAAGCAAGTAAAGTTTCTAGTCCATGGTGCGATCTCTTGATGCATACATTGCTCATGTGTCAGTGTCCAGGATCCATGGTATGGTGCCTATTTTCTCAGTCCCAAAAAACCATGTACTTCAACTTTGTCAAGGCACAATGACTATGTGTCGAGTCAAGGCGAAATAGTATGTTTGACTAAAGGACATTGAATCCTGGACCGGTGAGTTAAACACCCTCCGAGGAGCGAAAGTATATCACGGACGTTTTGAATCAAGTCGAGTATGTATTTTGTTGACTAGCTACTGGAGCTTGTTCTTGCTCAGAGTAATCAAACTTAGTACAGAGTATCTAGGCACCGAATTGGTGGAGTTTAGACGGCTGATATGGCGAGTAGGCAGCTATGGTCATCGTGGCTAGTAGGTAGGTTGAGGATTGACTTCCATAGTTGACTTGCACAGATGATGTACTGCAAGGTCATAAACCAACCCAGACACATACAAGGTGAGGATCGAGCAATGTTGGCGCCGTGAAGATATTGATATAAGATGCTTCCTTCGCTAGTGCAGCCAGCAGTTCTACCACTCCACATCTCCTCATCAGCCACCATCGCAAACTTGCTATCAATCCTCCCAACTTCCATCTACTGTTAAGTCAGACATCACACACATTACCGACACCATGGTTGCCACTCAGAAACTCATCGCCGTCCTTGCGCTCGCGCTTGGCGTGCAATCCGGTAAGTCTCAAAAAGCCCACCGTTAATCACAGGCGCGGAAAGAATAAATCACTGATTGTCGGCATATATCTTAGCTGCCATCCGCACAAGGGAGGAGCCTGTCAGCCAGCCTGCCAGTCTTTCTCAGGCCTACAGGCGCGCCGACGAGGCCGCTGAGCCCGCCAGTCTATCGCAGGCTTACAGGCGTGCTGATGAAGCTGATGAGCCTGCCAGCCTTTCTCAGGCTTACAGGCGCGCTGATGAAGCTGCTGAGCCTGCCAGCCTTTCTCAGGCTTACAGGCGCGCCGATGAGGCCGCTGAGCCCGCCAGTCTGTCGCAGGCTTACAAGCGCGCCGATGAGGCCGCTGAGCCCGCCAGCCTTTCTCAGGCCTACAAGCGTGTCGATGAGCCCGCCAGTCTTTCTCAGGCCTACAAGCGTGCCGATGAGCCCGCCAGTCTTTCTCAGGCCTACAAGCGTGCCGATGAGCCCGCCAGTCTTTCTCAGGCCTACTAATTTACTTATGTATCACTACCTGGACGGGCTTGGCATCTTGACTAGACTTCTACTGCGATGACCAAAGAGGCTGTTTGGGCTTGAGCGTGATGAGGTGGAATGACTGTCTGAAAAGCGCTGGTTCACACATGGTATACTAGAATGTATTTCCAGAGGCGGCGACCGGCGTGCCGCCTAACACTCTTGGTTAAATAGATGAGATATAGGCCTTAGGGCTTTCTCACACACGTTCTGATAGCAAGAAATTAGAATAGAACATCAGATTGCCACTCTTATCTACCCAATGCCATACTTTTGGTCCGCTGCCCTTCTGCTCTCCATGAGGTTAATGTCGCGACAAGCTAGAGCCGAACGCTTCCAGGCAGTTACACAGATCGGCTGTATACAAATCAATGTTCAAGTCCACCAATTAGCTCTGGATTATACGTAACCATATGTAACCCACTTACCTTTGGCCACACTTGAGCATCCGCCTTTGGCCCGCACAAACTCTACTAAGTACTTCTATACATATATGACCCACCAACAACACCCATTAAGTATATAACACATTTGTTACAATACTACGCTTACTGTTTCTTGTGCAATATTTTCAACACTCTAGTAGGGCCTCTACCCGCTAATATACCTGCTAACACCTGACTAGGAGGTTGGAGAAAGGTCTGTAGTAGTGTACCTAGGTAGGTGCCGTGAATCTCACGATAGCTTTGCTTCCAAATTTTATTGAATTTGAAATTTTTCGAAATATTTGAATTGGATAACTCAGTTCAGTTTAGTTCGAGATCCCTCTAAGTCAGTCGATTTAGTCTAAGAGGTTCGAACTGAACTGACTGAACTGTTGAGCAGACTGGGCCACTAGTCCGAGCTCCAGGTCGTCGTCGACTGGGCATGGTTTATAATCCGGCGTAGAAGATGTGTCAGTCAGCTTATCGATGCCGATTAAGGTGCACAGGACGAAAATGAGGTGCGTCCCGAGATTCACGGTCTGCACGGCATCTGTGGTGATGTCAAACGAGGCTGGTGCGGACGTGACGATGAGGCGGAGTAGCCACATGAGGATGACGGCAATCGGTGTCGTCCTGAACAGTCTGGCGGTGAGGCCATCATTGAAGAGCAGGTATCCAAGGGTGACGCAGTATAGTGATGTCACAAAGGTGGCAGCAACGCAGAAGCTGTTTCGGCTACATGTTAGCAAAGACCTCGGGAGGTCACGAGCAGTAACGAATGATACAGTAGTAGAATTTGTACAACTAACCCAATTTGAAGCCAACGACCGCCAATTTCTTGGTCCCTGACGAGGTACGAGAAAATAGTCAGGGAGAAGGAGGTACAGCCAGAAGCCGCGACTGTAGTCGGTCCGTTGAGCCCCATGTCTGCTTGCGCTGATGGGGCTTGCGAGGCCAGAGCGAAAAGCATCAGCGGCCCTGGGTACCAAGAAACTCTCGTGATTATCTTGCTGGCCATAACGATAGGCATAAGAAGCGCTTCGCCCCAAATCCCGACTGTGATGCTCTGTAAATGATTGGTCAATATGATGAAAAACGATGTGCATAACTTGTGCGAGTGGGAAGAGGTTTCAGACCTCCGCACGACGCACGTATTCAAAGCCAAGGGGACGGAAGATGTCGAGAGAGCTTCCGAAGGTTGTTGGCGTTGGGATTTCGGAACCTCAGAGGGCAAGAAGGGGGGCTGAGGGAAATTCGTGGGCACGCGTACATGCGAAGTTGTCCCTCAGACACCAACTCTCACTCCTGACTTCAGTGATGATCCGGCGGAGGCGGAGAATATTTGACAACTTCGAACCCTAAGCACAGTGCAGGCTAAGAGATTTAGCCAGTTCCCGAGGTCCTGACGTCCACGAGGTCTGGAGGGAAGCCGACTTGGATCTGGGAGCCAGAACCACAGAGTCACTGCTCATCACTCAACCTACCGTCAAAACTTTGCGCAGAGAGACGGTCAGAAAGAGTGCTGCAGTGACGTAGAGTATTAGCCGAGCAGGGATCCACCAGAGATCCAATGGCCAGCGGTGTCCTCGGAGAACGACATGCTCACTTACATTCGAACAAACGGGGCGGAGCTCTTTGCTGACGTGGAGGGACGTGGCCGGCAGCCGGTCGGGTCCTGGCCACTTACTGGTGAGGCCGTCGACGCCACAAAGATCAAGCGAAACCAAGTGTGCCACAGGAAGAAGGTGCAGAGGCCTCCCTCAGCACCTCAACCCTTCAAAAGGGAAGAAGTGCTGAAATTTGAAAGTGACGTGCTTGACCAGTACGGGTTCGGCGGGGTCAGCGCCGCCACGAGACAGCAGTGGAACTGTAAAGCACAGAGTACAATTCCCATTGCATTTCCCGAATCGCACGCAGACACATTCGGTTTTGGGAGGTCTGGCTGATCCCGTGGGCATCAGAACCCAAACTTGTTGCGAAGCCTCATGCAGGGACCAATATGCGATCTGACGGCATGAAAAACATCCTGAGGTCACCAAGGCTCTCGCCTTCATATTTGATGGAGCAGGAACCTGTCTCACAGCCTTTACTGCCGAGCATAAGTAGCAAGGAGATGTCCCTAGAGCGCACCTTGGCCCGACTACAACGCCGCAGAGCCAAGGGCGATCCAGCCGGTTGGTTTCGCTCGGGCTCCTGCTCCCGCAGCAGGTGCAAGTGGTCTTGCTACCATATGTTCAGAGTATTATGTCCGCTTTCGGAATGAGGGAAATTGGTACGTCCGCACCAGCAATCGAAGGTCTGGATATCAACTGACAGCAACATTTCCTCTAGGCTGCCTGACCTCCTGAGTCGGACCACACCTCGCATAGTGAAGTGCTGCGCACCCTTGTCTCCGGCTTATACTCTTGTGCACTACCCGTAGAGGTCTCGGCTCGCTTGCTGTAGCTACGTTTGCCTACGCAGTCGTCGCTATTGCTGCCGGAATTCGGGGCCGGAGGTACTGGAAGGAATGCGACCTGTTCGTGCTCGTAGCTTCGATGATTATGGAATAATCTGCTGGGCCGACTCCTATGGTCATTTCGCTGATCCTGGGATGCTACACATATGTCAGCCTTGCCACCAACACTCTAATTACTGGAGCTAATTGTGAACTGATGTGGGCACTAGAAAGAACATCATGTCAGGTGCCCGCTTCCTGTCCCGCAGCACCCGCAGTACCAGACCCAGACCTCGCACAGGAAATAGTCGATGAACTCGCGGCCTTCCCTGGGATCCCTGACCCCCCAACAGCCCTTCCTTAACAGGCCACCGCTGCTCAACTCAAATGGCAGCCGGTGATGGACTTTGACATGGATGGCTGCTACAACGTCCCAGCCATAGACGCAGAAGGCAATAGTACGCATCTCTACCCGTCCTCCAAACACGGATATGTCATCTCTCACCCTCGTTGTTTATCTCAGACGCATGCTCACACCTGCAGTCCCCTCCATCACTAGTCGTCAAAGGCCTCACCCACAACATCCAGAGCAACAACGCATTCTGCCACGGCCTATCCGACCTGCGCAACAACAACGTGTACGTGCGCACGCGGTGCAACCACGGCTGGTGCGCGCACATGTACGCCTACTACTTCGAGAAGGACGTCGCGGTGCAATGCTCGGTGGCCGACGCCGGCGGGCACACGCACGACTGGGAGCACATCGTCGTGTTCGTGCAGCAGCTGCCCAACGGCGCCGGCGAAATCCCCCGCCTCGTCGCCGTCTCGAAGCACCACGGCTACGTCACGCTCCCGGCGTCGCCGTTGTCGCCGGCGCGCGTACGGTGGGCGGATGATTTCGACGGCTGCGGGCTGAACGGCACGCACGCTAAAGTCGTGTACCACAAGGACGGCAGGGGCACGCACTGCTTCCGGTTTGCGCGGCCGAAGGATGAAAATGTGGAGAATGATACGGGGGAGTGGTTTCGCGGCGCGTTGGTAGATTGGGAGACGGGGTTTCCGGGGGATACGAGGGAGATGTTGAAGGCGCATGATTTTGGGCGGGCGACGCTTGCGATGAGGAATGAGGAGACGTTCAGGATCAATTCGGATAAGGCGAGGGGGAGGTATGGTTTGCCGGGGTTTGATAGTGGGGACGACGAATGAGGGCCAGGCTATGGCTTGTGAACTTTGAAGTTTTTCAAGTACACACCATTGCACAACAAGAGCAGCTCTGAGGTTGGCTCATGGAGGTCATGGCTCTCGCGGACCTTGTGGCCGGGTGCCTGGCGTCACTGGCGTGGGTCGGTCTATCATGTCGCCATGTGTGCGCGACGTTAAAAGTTTCTTTTCCTGCCCAGGTGCAGGTTCCTGCCGAGTGGACGATTAACAATCCGAAAACATAATTATTCTCTTTGGGTCTGTTCCAATCTTGTTTTGAGGTCGCGAAGCATTTCCCGCTCTTCATCTTGGTACTTGACAAACTTGCTGTCAGCCATGCCCTCTATGAGCACCGAAGTCTCCTCAATGAGACTCCGCGCCTCCTCCTGCTTGCTTCCTTCCTGCTTCCACAAGCTCTCGATGAGCACACGAGTAGTCCCGAAGGCCTGCGGCGAGTCCACGCCCAACCTCACATGCTTCTGCATCCACGGCAGCACCTCACGAGCCAAACCCTCGGCCTCCGCGAAGTTTCCGTTGCGCAGATCGAGGCCAGCCAACATGTTCAGCCAAGGAACCCTGGCGTCACCCTCCGTTTTCGAGAGCATCATGCGGATAGTGCCGGCCTCGTCCTCAAATAGGCCGAGGAACTTCTGCAGGGTCTCGATGCCGAGGAGGAGACGCTGCCAGGAAATGGGATCGGCGACGTGGAGGCGTTTGGGAGCTGCTGCGGCTGAGCGAGTGTCGAGGCGCGACTGGAGCTCCGAAAGGAGGAACTCAAGCCGGCCGGACTCGGGTAGGGCGGCACTGGCGTCGAAGTTGATACTTGCGAGTTCAGGGGCAGAGTAGCAGGTCAGGAAATTGCGGGCGACCCTGAAGTCTATGTCCTTCCAAAAAGGCGTGTCGGGTACATCATAATCCCACTGGAATTTTGCCGTTTGGTCTCTCTGTTCTTTATCAGACGCCATCTTGGGTGCGTATGTCTGGCGAGGGGTGGTTGCGGAGCTCTAGCTGAAGTGGTTGGTGATGTGCCTGTGGTGATGCATGTACAGGAGGATTTCGATGATCTACAAACTATTGCCCATGAAAAGTTGGGGTTGGTATACTTGGAGGTGGAAATAATAAACGTAGGGAAGGAATTGTGTGGAAATAAACGAAAAGTACACACTGTCTATTAGTGGGCTGCACCCAATCAATATCGAAGACATCATCCCTTGCAATACACGCTGAATAGAGTGACGTTCAAATAGCTCGGAATTATACGCAAGTTCAGAATACGGAAAAATAACGAAATGATCGCTGTCTATATACAGTACGCTGCCAATGAACGCAACAAGTCTACCCGTTTTAGCCGGCCGCTCGCGATAATGATACCCCGTTCATATCATGGTTTTCTTTGGTGGAAGAAATGATCAGAATAGGTACTGCCTTGTTGACCGCTGGCAACTTGTGAAAGCCGAAGGATCGTCACTATTGCTATGGCAATAGTCAAGTAGGTGGACGACTGGTATAAAGATGTAACCAACTTTCCCCATGAAACTTAATAAGCTTCTCAAAGCTCTCAAAGTTGACTCGATATACTCTCAGTGATGGCTTTGTCATTTTTATCTTTTCTGATTCTCGCAGCGGCGGGCATAGGCAGCGCTGCTTCCTATATCTTCCGAAATTCAACAGGTCCCTTCCTACACCAGGTCAACAACCAAACGTGGGTTCTTGGCAATGAGATATAGAACCTGACACAGCAAGTCACGTATGGTGTCCAGCTATACTACAACGATCGGGACTGCGTTAGTAAAGCTGTAAGACATTACGTATTATACAATTAATCGGCCGTATCCTATATATTTCAGGAGTTCTCGGGATTGACGTAAAGTTTCTAAACGGTGCCGCGTCCAACCTAAATTGGACTAGCGCGGCGATTGTGTCCTCCGGCATCGAGAATTTAATACTTTGGATAGACATCTTCTTTACCGCCAACGAGGGCGATATGCACTGGGTTATCTTCTTAGGCTAAGCTAGAGCATACCAATATTTCGTTAACCGAGCTTTACCCGTGCTTAGAGAGTTCCGTATATTTTAGCGTTTCGATAATACGACGTTCCTAAATGCCCATATTAGCATTCGTGATGAGCCTCTTCCGTTATTGTCTGACTATCTGTTATAGAATAAAGTGCAGGACGAGACGTGGCTGAAACCGGACGGAGATGGCTATATTATTAAATACGATTTCGCGGCGTTTTTGCGCGAGCAGACAGCATACGGCCTATACGGTGATGGCTTTGGGAGCTGGGTAAGCATGTCCAGTTTCTCCGTTCTCGCTATGACCTCCTAATATGCGTGAAAAGGGCTGACGAGAGAGTTGAAGTATATCAATCTTAGAAAGGATTATTATAACGGAAATCAGCTAAAGCAGGAGCTTTTAGTGCATCGGGAGAGCGCGACCGGCGACGCAATATAGTTGAATATAATCTACGGGACATATTTCATAACGGCGTCCAGCGATGTGTTTTTTATGGGCAAAATGTGGGGCCCGTGGCTGTGGTATTTAGTAAGCTTCTGTTCCGTATCGTAAAGATTACTCCTATAGATTCGGCTGCTAATCATCTATATAAAATGATAGCGACGTCGAAGACGCTAAAGCTCGAGCTGTAGCTAAATATGCGGCCTGGCCATATTTATAGTTCCGCGACGAAGAGTATTATATACGAGGAAGCGTCTCGGGATAACTTCTGCTCTCTAACGGACGCCCTGCTTTAAATATAGCTATATTCCTCGGTGACAATAATCCTAACGAAACGGCACTTAATATAAAAAGGATATATTATTATATAATATACGCCGATAACCAAAGCAATTTCGATTTTGATTTAATCCGCGAGGGTATTTACGGCCTCTAGGCATAATCGAACAGCAATACTATCGTCGATATAATAACGACCTTCCTACAAAACGACGTCGAAGTCATTGCTGACGAGCATATAAGCCTGGGGTTATTTGATTAAAAGATATTTAGTAAGACGAAGCTATTCTAAATCGGCGATTTTGACTATTATACGTATAGCTTTCTATTCGGCGGCGCTCCGTATATATATACATTTATTGCCAATTGCTTTATAGATCTGCTATATACGGTAGGGACTTCTATCTTAAAGGACTAATATTTTAGACAAATCTACATCGGGAATTGGATAATTGCTTTCGTGGTAGCGGGAAATGCTAGCGCTAACGGCGCTATAGCTACGCTTATTATATCTATTGCGTCTTATTCTACGGGAATTAACGCAAACATATTTATTAATAACCAGAATGTAGTCGGGAATCTAACGAATAGTACGGAGTATTTATTAAACGACGGCAATATCTATCGCTTTAGAATAGTGGCTAGGGAGTGGCGATATCTTAAGTTTGCGTTTAACGGGGGATTGCTGAGTACTGGGACGAATACTGTGACTTTTGAACTCACGCGGAACACCACTTGGCATGGAATAATGTGGGATAGTATTGTCCTGGAGTGGTGAGTCTGGGGGAGCGACACTCTTCGGTACCTACATACATTCACAATTCATCAGGCTGCTGGTGGCGGCTATGGCTACTGAAGTGAGCCAGCTGCACAAAATATTATGCGGCGCGAAGTGTACGAGAAACCATCAACTAGAGCCTGAAATGACCACACACGTGGGTCTGGCTTGCGACCTCTAAGTAATAGGCTCTTTGTGTGCATGCTCCGGCGCCTCGTAATAAAGCACATGCAGTCAGGAATACCTGGCTTTACATCTTCAAGATTTGCATCGAGCGATCTTGTCTCGCTACAGGCTTGGTTTGTAAATGATTACCATGTAGCCCCAACTTTGTGTATACAACCGTAGCTTTACTGGAGTCTCAGGAGGTCTGCCTCGTCTTTGAAGAAACTCTCTTTGGTTGTCCGGGCAATGAACGGCACCTGGAGCAGCCCCCAACCTATTTGATGACCTTGAACTAGATGAACGTTCGACTCTGACCACGACCTCCAAGACGCCTCCTGAGTCCTGCCGAGCTGAAAGCGAGCCTATATCGTGCATGTGCCATATCATCTGCCTCGCCGTCTGCACCAAACCCCGCCGCATCAACGGGATTGCAGTTACCTATCGTTGATCTCCATCTCGAGAATCTGCTCCTGATAATCCTCCGACGCCAACCGGTCCGATGACTCGAGGCTCCAGCTGTCTGTCCCGCAGTAAAATGAGCCATCCGAATCCAGGGAAAGTAGTTGACTCGGTTGCACGTGTAGGCACGGACGAAGTCTCTCATCTCGTGAAAAGGACCGGCTATCTTGTCCGCCCTTCTCGCGCCCACGGAGATGCAAACACCTGTGATGATGTACAGTGTAGGGGGGGTAGGTCTCAGACGGGTTTTGACATGATGTTTGATATCCTGCTCTTCGAGAACAACGTTCTTGACATAGTCCATGATGAAGGCCGTGAATTTTTGGACCATCCTTTCTACTTTTCAGATCGTGCTCGAGATGTCCCGAGAGTCTCCCTCTGTAGAGATGTCGACGGCGCTGTCTTGTGACCTTGGCCAGAACCCGCCGTTGTGTTGAAGTAGGTTGTGGGATTCGAGGGTGTAATTCGTCGCTGTGGTCTCATCAACGTGGAGAAATTGTGGCAGGATCCGCGGCCTTCCGGATAATAAAGTTGACCCAGGATCCATTGGGTCCGTTAGAACCTGGCCTATGAATAGTGATCCATCTGCTGCGTAATTGGTCGAATTCGTCAGGATACAGGACGTCATGGTGGGCCTAGGCGACGTGATGATCGAGTTTGTGAAAGCCTTTCAAAGCTGAGCAGGAAACTGACAGTCCAGATTTGGGGCACAGGCAATGGCTCCGTATTTATGGCAGACGTGGCCCCTTTGAAGACGAAATGCCACTCGCCCTCAGGGAGGGAGCCCTCTAGCTTATCTTCAGTATTTTACCGATGTCGCACAGGAGACCCGTGGACGAATGGAGCTGGGGATGGATGCAGCCTGGCGGCTACAGTACGTAGTTCGCCGTTCGCCTCACATTAACATGTGACTCAGACCGCGAAATATGTGCTAAAACAAGGATGTATGTCAACATTAGGGGGATGGGGGGGCGGCTACCCGCTGTCAGATTTGTCAAGACGCCTAGCAAATAGATAAGGTAGCAGACTGGAGTGACTGTGAAGACACTCGAACACATGCATCTATTTTGTTCTGCGAACTGAGTTGGTCTATAGAGAGAAGTTGGGTTTGATGTTCACCCTCAACATCACAGAGAGATTATCCATTATACAGTTCTACACTGATGGCTATATAGCTATCTACTACAATGTTTGTGTGTGAGCCTTTCCCTTACAAACATGCTATTGAGTAAGTAGGCACTCGATAATGAGCAGGACTGGTTGCAGACATTTACATGCCTGATCCTTCTGAGGTGTCTTTTCAGCCCCTCTAGCTTCATGTGCGTGCTCAACATCATTGAGCCATACACATACTTAGGTACGTGAGCTCATGGGCGGTGTATGGTAGTCACTGGCACATTGAGATACCATACATTCGTACTAGATAGTGGAGATCATGCCCTACTCTTCCGTCTCAAGGCCGTCCTCCGTGACCATCGCGAAAATCTTTTCAGATGGATCAAGCTTGATAGCCCACTTGACACCCTCGAACCCCGGTCGCGTTGTGATCTCAACCCGGATGTCATCGTCCGGCTCCATGACAACAGCGGCTACGTTGGTATTTAACGTAGTCGGGTGCTTCCACTCACCGTTGACTGGCCTCATGTCCAATCGTGCAATGCAGACGGCGACAACGGCGAGAATCTCATTCGTGGCAAAGTGCCGCCCAGGACAGAGTGTTTTCCCACCACCGAACGCGCGGAAACATGTGTCTGACGGGCGATTTTTCTTTTCCTCCGGGAGGAACCTCCGGGGCTGGAACTCATCGGCGTCGCCCCAGAGGCTGGAGTCTTGATGAATGATTCGACTTGGCATCTGTAGCAGAGCACCCTTTTTGAGAAGCCATTGATCGAGCTTAGTGTCTTCCATGACCTCGCGGACTGAAGTACCCATGGACCTATAGCGAAGCACCTCTTGATACGAGGACAAAAACAGAGGGCAGGCTTCTTTCAACGTGGTGATGTCGATAGCCTTAGTAGTCGTGCCGTCGGTACAAGCGTCAATTTCCTTTCGGATATCGGCAAGAAGACCAGGGTGAGAATAGAGTAGAAAGAGAGTCCAGAACGCTGCGGGAGCAGTATTAACCAACACCGCAATGGAACCTCCGACCTCGTAGCGAGCGATGTCTGCCAAAGGAACGCCGTTATTTTTCGAGGCATTGTAGCGATTCTGGGCCAGCACCGATGCCTTTTCCACTCCACCAGCTTTGTAATAAGCCTCGAAAGCTTGGGCAACTTTGTTCCGAGCAGCGATGGGTTTCCGGGCTGTGATTGAGGGTAGAACGCCAACAAGGATGGACATCAAACCGCTCTCAAACTCCCTAGAGCGGATTAGCTTACACACATACCGATGAGACTGCGAAACTTACCAAAATGCATCGGCAATAGCCTTGTCATCGTAGGGATTCATGGGACCGTACACAGATCTGGTGGTCGCCGTAGTAATCGTATCTCTCAGCCACTCGTACATGTGGATTTGTCGCGTTGTGCCCTTGTCTGGCTCCAGCAAATCAAGCGAGGCAGCAATTTCTCGAATCATGCCTCGGTTCATCTCATCGATCTGCGTTCCAGGCTTGAGGGCGGCCCGCATTGCGGCGTGTGACTCCATCGACAGGCCGTGGTCACCCTCATCGCCATTCACGTTCCGAAGCAGCAGAGCTTGGGTCTCGGCGCTGACACCACACACCGTTGAGGCAAACTTCGCCTCCACGGGGGGGAATGCAAGGACCCTGTGCTGTTTTTGAACCATCTGAACAAGGTCTGGCTTCGTCACTACGTACATCTTCTGCCCAGGCAAAGGCAGTGTGAAGATGGGTAGGCCGGTTTGCTGGCTGAGAGCGGTGCCAATGTGGTCAGCCAATATCCGCTTTGGGCAACAGGGACCGCGACGAGGCAGGAAATATGTGAGTTGAGGAGCAGGGACTGACCTGAGTTCGACATAGTAGTTGAACTTGGAGCGTGACAACCCAATCAAGTGCCCAACGACTGGTATCGACTGCGGTGCCAGTGGAGGTTCGCGGGGGTCATGGCTAGATCCAAACATCTTGCGAGCGGCAAGCAGCGACAGTGCTAGTACAACAAGCAGGACGAGAAGGCTGACTGAATCATAAGCTAGAGCCGGTGGGATACCGACGCTCCTGATATGCTGTGACATCAATTCGGAGGAGAGCGGAAATCGAGGACCTCAAGGCGCCTCTAAAGTATACTGCGGGAACTTGTGTGTTTGTTGGGGGTAAGATCAAGTTTTGGACAAACAAAACAGTCGCATGTCGCGTCGTACAGCTAGGGTCTGCACGAAGGTCACATCTCGGAATGTGACAGGCAAGCAGTAAGCAGAATCTCTTTTGTGCACCACCACCAGGGGTGAGCATAGAATGTTTACCCAACCACCCCACAGCGATGACAAGGGTCAGAATCTGGACAGGGCCCATGCCGCCTGGTGGGTAATGTTGGGAATGGTCCGTAAGGCGAGGACTCCCAGAAGGCACTTGCTGACATCTAATCATTGTCCGCGGCTATTGCGATACCGGGGGCCCCCACTAATAAATTACCACAGGACTGGGTCCACGGTATCAGTAAACTTAATCAACTAATCGGGTGGGGGCTGACCTCGGGATGGTAGACTACGGTATGTAAAATGGGCCTTTTGTCACAGCCTCGTGAGTCGTCACAGGGGCTGGATCGTGGCCCACATGTGCACCTACAGACCATTGACGGCTTTGGTATAATAAACCGAACTCACTGACCGGTCAGCCGGTTGGGGGCTGAAACCTGCATGTGATGCTACCAACCTTCGCGTGCACATGTGGTCAATCCTCGTCATACTTCTCTCGACGCCCATTCCAAACCAGTAACAAGGTCTACGTCAGTCATCTACTCACCTGGGCAGGTTACAGCAGGCCGTTTCATTATTGCTTACTTGCATCCAACTGCATGTGAAATGTTGGTGACGATATTACGGGAGTACCCGGACAGTCGTTGCTTACCTACTACATCCATCTATTCCGTAATTGCATGCGACTCTGAGTCGATGATCATGAGGGGGATGCATGCGACTCTGAGTCCAGACTCCATATGTCGGTGATCTGAGGAGGTACAGTAGTAGGGCAGTTCGGGTAGCCTCACCCATTTTTCAGTGGCCGAACTCGGGAGTTGAGATGCAGAGCCAAATTCACTTACGCGCGGTTATTTGCGAAGCCTCTAGTGCCCACAGTGGCAATACCACAGGTCCTCAGCAAATAGATGAAAATTCGATACCAGGGAAAAATTTGACCATGATTGACGCAGGTGTGACCCAGGCGAAACTGACAATGCGCACCTACTTCTTAGTAGTTATGCTAAATCGTCCGTTTCGCAACCCGCAATTATTAAGTAGGTACCACCTGACTATGTGTCTAATGGCTGTCGGCTATGTACAAGGAGTCGAGGTCAAAATTGTCCGTTGCTGTTTGCTGTGTCTTCTGTTCTCTGGCCTTGACTTTATCTGCGACAACATTATTGGACATCTTACTTCCATGCTCAAAATCCCCAGGTCTTCCTCGAGATATCTGGATATCAGTCTGCTTCCAAACGCCGCCTGTGCTCGTACTCAAATGCCGCAAAGGATAAGGATCGATGTTTGCACCCGCCCATGCCGTGTGGCGGTCAATCGGTGCCGGATGAGTATATATCGCGTTTCGATTGCTCTCTAAGCTGCCCTTGAGATTCGACTGGCTGCCGCCTCCAGAGCGCACCCCGCGGGTCCGGTTTGACCCAGTGAAACGCAAAGCGCCCTGGCTTGCGTTGGACAGCCATGATCGTAATGGCCCTTGCACCGATTTCATCAAGGACGAAGTGGAGGGCATGCAGCAGATCATGACGGCGGCTGCCTCTTCGCCCATGCTTGAGAGAAATCACCTGTCAGTAAATGAATGCAACTCTCCGGCACACCGCGGGAGTATTCTGAGGCTACTCACGCCGTGGCCCAAAGCTTGATGGCAATATACGTATTGTCGTTGCCGAGTGTGTAGTACTGCACTCGGTAAACGAGGCCGATGATGCTCGCAGCCAATGCACTGTTTGGTTTATCAGCATCCAGCTCTCCTGACCGACATGTACTGGCGCTGCTTTGTGGCCGTACTCACCATATTCCCACCAAGAACATGGACAACACGGCAACCTTGCGTTTCAATGGCATCTGCAAGCTCCAAACGGCCGGAATGGGAAGAATGATCAGGAATAGATCAATTATGACACTGCCCACACCTTGAACAACGACAAGAATGCGTGTTGAATCGCACTTCTCAGAAACAAAAGCTTCCAGGAAGTCTAGTTGCGTGTGCCCCGATGAGACACCAGGTCCACACATTGCGCCGAAGGCAACTGCCAACGAACACTGGAAGGATATGGTGGTCACAATACCTATGATACACCAGAAGCGCATCCACCTGAGGACACGGAAAATCTTCAGATACATGATGAGGACCGACACTTTGACGAAGCAGAATGCTAACGGCCCGAAAACCTCGACGAGAAGGGCGAGCTACGAGGCCAACTGTCAGCTTGCGGGTTCAGAAAGTTGCATTGCAGGTGGTAGATCATTACCACAAGCTGAGATTTGGTGAAGGCTCCTAGCAGAATGTCCCATTGATGTCTGCCAAATGCACTGCCCTTAACACCTAAAAGAGATCCATGAGTTGAGTGTGCAACCTAAAATGGATAACTTGGTCCGATAATTACTCACAAGCTATGGTCATTCCCATGAAGGACAGACAGAGCACCTGAGAAAGTCAGCATGAATCTGCATAAATTCCATTGAGATGAATGATAGTGACAGGGGCAACGTACCAAGCCTATCACAAAAACGACTGTGTCGGCGCCAATACAAAGTTAGCTCTCTGACCATCTACATGAGCGTGAGCAGTACTTTGTACAAATGGAGACTTGCCTTCGTCAGCCGCTATTGCTTTGGCTCCAGAAGACATCTTGAAGATAAATCTGGTCAAGGAAAAGACTACCATCAGTGGAATGCATACACCTGCGGTGATGTATACGACGTAGGCAATAGAAGGAGGATTAACAAAGTTGGCGGTCACTCCGGCTGGAGGCGCCTGGATTGGGTAGCCCAGGTATGGCTCAAGCGAATCAGCCATCACGTCTTAATGGCGGTGGAAAGGCGGGATCTGACTGAAATTCGTAAGACTCGGAAGCAACGGTACAGTGTAAGGTCTCTCTTGCTTGCTGTTGATCCCGTCAGAGTTCAGTATGGAAGCAAAGGACTCCAAATACGAAAGGACGGTGGGAGAGAGACAGCCCACAATCTTGAGGTAAACTTTCGATGAGGATAAGGGCCAAGGCAAAAATAGAACTCGTCGTCATGCGGGGCGGCGGACTCATTGCTCGCAGACACTGCTTTGGCACACATTGCTGAGAATGCTACCTTGGGTTGGTCTGACTGTATCATTCGCTGGCAGTGCGTGCACGTGGTACTGAGTGTATCCACAGGTTGCATGTGCACTTAGAACTTGCATATCGTTCGCGGGTAATATTCGGCGATGATCGGCTCGGCCCAGACTGTGGCCCCCAACAATGTGAGGTGGCACTCGTGTAAATCAGCTATATAGGGTTAGAACTAGCCCTGCTGACTTCGAGTCCGACAAGATGGATGGCAGTTGGACATCCAATGTGGTATCAGACCCATATATTAAGGCAACACCACGACCCAGGGGCCAGGGTGGTGTAGCAATACCACGTCGCCATCTCAGGCCTACATGGGTTTTCTGTGATCGGACCGAGCACGAAGACCCACACACTAGATATCCTCCGATGAGCAAGTACTATACTGTACCTTAGTCTTGCAATTACTCTGCAAGTGCTTGAGGTATTCAGTCGCCGAGACTACCTAGGTACATGGCGGCTCGGGGGCCGGACATGGGATCTATACAGGTATGTAAAGTCTGCTCTACACTTGAAAATATGGAACTGTTCGCGAGAAGTGGTAAGGTCACTATCGCAAGTTGGCCAACTGATATTCCGTCAGCAGTGCGAAGTCGGATTGAGCGGCTAATGTAGTCCAACTTGGGCAATACACATGGATGTAGCCTTTACTTTCAATGTTGTCTAGGTGCGCATTCAATGTTCAGCGGCCGCGGGGCGGCACATTGGGCTTTTATCATTTCAACTCAACCGCTGGCATCCCTTCCGATTCTCAAAGCCTATTCTTTTCTGTTGCAATTTCGACTATTGCGTAGAATCGCCTACTAAGAGTCAAGACATACATATAGCGAGAGACGCATGTGTGAAGTTGACGGGTCAACAATGCACGACCAACGTGGAATCAACATGGCGACCGCAGCCTTTCTTAACATTGGTCGACACGCTCTTCTGTCCTACTTGGTTTTCCTATGCTTTATCGTTCTCCAGCTCAGCTTTTTCGCACGGCTGTCATGGAGGCTGAGACCCTCTATATCTTGCGTTCCAGGGCCATATATGGGGCGGTGGTCCCGGTTCTGGATCGCTAAAGCCCTGGCATCAGGCAGATCTCACGAGATCTGGGTCGAGACCAACGCAAAATATGGTAGGCAGTGTGAATTGTCTTCTGACATCGTAATTAATGCTAATAATCCTCGCTATTAGGTCCTGTTGCGCGTATCGGCCCAAACCACATCATCACCGATGATCCTGATACAATTCGCCGCATTCTTTCGGTAAGATCCGGATATGTGCGCGGTCCATGGTTTGATTCCGTTCGCATTGACCCTCATATCCCAAACATTGTGTCCGAACGCGATGTCAAGAAGCACAGCATCATTCGCGCCAAACTCGCGCCCAGTGTGAGTATCCACTCCATGATCCTCACGCCGTGAAGCAACAGCAAGCTGATTATCCACTAGTTCACAGGAACATCTGTAGCGGCAATGGAGCCGATCATAGACCAGCTACTCCTTGGCTGGCTGCAGATGTTGACTAAACGGTTCACCACGCAAGACAAGTTGCAATGTGACATTGGTCAAAAAGTACAGTTTCTTACTGTCGATATCATTACCAAGATTTGCCTTGGAGACGAAATCGGATGCGTCAAGAATGATCGCGACATGCACAGTATTCTAGAGACGGTAGAGACAGGTAACAAGATATGCCAGTACTTCTCTGTCTTCCTCGAGCTGAACACAATCTTCTTTCAGCTGGCAAGGGTCAATTTCTTGCGGCAACGATTGTTTCCCAAACCTGGCGACTCTACTGGAGTCGGCCGACTCATGGGAGTAAGTCTCACTGCTGCTGACATATCTGCATTTTCACCGTCTAACAGAAACAAAGAGCTGATTGAATCTTGACAGATGGTACACCACGTCGTAGAAACTCGCGCTCGGGAAGGGAGCGTCGGAAACGATGTTGTCAGCTCTCTTCTGCGACGAGGCATGTCTGCGAGTCAAATTGACTCGGAGCTCATAATTGCTTTGTGGGTATCATTCTGTTCATTTTGATCGTATGGAAAAAACCCTATGTGCTCTAGCTTCATCTTCTGACAGGTGGTTTTCATGTCACAAGGGTTGCTGGGTCCGACACCACTTCCACATCAGTGCAAAGCATACTATTATGCATAGCAACGAACCCACAGGTGTACCACACCCTGCGCTCCGAAGTGCGAGAAGCCGTAAAACAGGGCAAAGTATCCCATCCCATACAAGAAACAGAGGCCAAACAACTGGTGTACTTGCAGGCATGCATCATGGAAGGTCTCCGGAAATTCCCACCATTGAGTCAACTGCGCGAGCGTGTGGTTCCACCGCAGGGCGACACAGTCGGTGCCTTCAGGCTCCAGGGAGGCACTTTTGTCGGCCTCAATTCCTGGGGTTCCCAACTGAACAAGGCTGTCTATGGAGATGACGCCGATCTGTACCGCCCTGAACGGTGGCTTACCGACGACGTCCACAAACTGCAGAAGATGTACCAAACACACTCGTTGATTTTCGGGCATGGAACCACCAAATGTATTGGAGTTTCCATGGCCATGATGGAAATAACAAAAGTCATATTCGAGGTAAGGCCCTCTTCCTCTCCATATGCAATGTCCCATCTTCTGGCCCCAATCGAATCGCTGGTGGCCTGCAAACATTGGCTCCCCGGCATCGTTCAAGCCCGCAAGCAAAGATAAAATTTATTCAATGCATTAACATATTTTTTTCCCTTTTCAGTTGATTCAAAACTTCGACATTGCGGTTGCGAATCCTTACAAGCCATGGACAAGTCAGTGCTATGGCATATTCTTCCAGAAGCAATTCAACGTCATCCTTCGCAAAGTCGATCACGAGCAGCTTCCGCCTCCGCCTTATGAAAAGGTCGCGAATATCGCTCAAGCATAGGTATCCCCTTTGTATCTTGCGGACTTATCGAATGTTGCCAGGAGGAAGTACACTACAGGTAACAAATGGCAGGCGGCGGGCAGAATTTCATAATTCATACATGTACAGGTGGTTTGGGCAGGGAAATACTTCCGAAAGTTTCGAGAGGGGCTCCTCAGCTCAGGTCCTGACTCCTCAGCTCAGGTGCGCAGTTGTCTGTGTCTGTACTATGTAGCATTCTCATGAGGGACTGGGTAATCTTATTGTCCAATCGTCAATCAGAGAGAGAGTTTGGACTCGTTCAAATTTGAACTCTTTTCTCCGTGTTCTACTTGAGTAATTATAGCCAATGTTTCTCGATCTGCTCATGAGTGCGCAGTGCGCTAGTGTCAGGCTGGGCACTCGCATACTAAGTACAGTACATACTTTTGGTACTTAGGTAAGGTACTGCTCAAGTCTCAGTCAAATTCCCGACACCTTATAGAGGCTGAAGCGGCCGTAGTCATAGAATGAGACACTCGTTCGCATGGTGATTCAGGTCAGGTGAGGTCAGTTGAGGCTCTGCAAGACCGCGTTGCATTCCAGGATCATGCTCTGCTGGTCAGATCGACAGCTGCTTGCCCTATTGGACGACTATTCCAAAATGAGATGGTCTTGCCACTTGCCAAGCCACCTACTATGTACTTAATCTCGATGGGATTTGACAGCACTCCAAGCGTACTCTATGTTACATTATCCTTACGTGAGCTCGGGAGCAGATGCCAAGTCGGTCTACTAGGTACCACTAGGCGCTGCTGAAGGGTCACCGAGTACGAGCCAGCCTTATTAGATACGTGGTGGTTTCATAGGGTCACCAACATGGGAAAGACCGTGCTTCAAAACAGTGGCCATGGTTGTTATCGGACAGCCTCCCCGAGTGCTACGTACAGAGTACTTTCAGCACCCACACGTCTTCCAGCCCGGAGCGAGCGGCAAAAATCCTTGCATGATGCCACCGACTAGATCGGAAGATAAATGAATACGGAGTAGATGTTGGCATCATCATTCATGTTGCAAAGCGGCACAGTAGCACAATTTCAGCCTATCGCCCCCAACGTAACTGGTGGTTGGGGCAGGGATGACTGCAGCGAGATATCCACACCCTACCCGTGTACTTACTAAGTAGGTGCTCGTGGGGGTTGCAGATGCAAGCGGAGTGGGAGGTGGCATTTGAGAATACAACCTCGCTGCTGACACGAACTCGTTCATGCCCAGAAGTAGAACGATCTACTCGCAGATGTCACACTGCGTGCTGGGACAGCCTGGGAGGAAGCCCCGAAAAATAGCCCCCAACACAGTCGAAGTTCAATGTTGTCATTGCGACACAAAGAACCAGCGTGCTGCAAATATCAGGCTGCCAATTTCGCCTGAGAATGAGCCCAAATTAGTTCCGGAATACTACCTAGGTCCCCGGTATAATATCCAGTGTGTGTTCCAGCTGTTGCTCCAGCATCAACAACCCCTGCAGATTCACCCAGGTTGCCGGTCTGACGAGATGGATAAGTCACAAACGTGCTGCCCACGGTGCATGAGCATCCGTGTGGCAAAACGAAGTCTGAAGTACCATTTCCGCTGCAGTACCGTGTCTGCTTCCTCTATCGTCTTGTTCCTTCTGCTCGATTTCTGTTTGTAGGCTGAGTCACGAATCACGATTTGTGCGGCCATCTGCGTCGGGCATTCTACAGAACAAATCGCTAAATTGGAGACAGTCTATCCATTCCCATTTTTCCTTCTTCTTTACGGAGATTTCAAGGGGTTGTTTAACGAAGGTCAATCATCACGACGATTTCCAGAAAGCAAGACGATCATGAAAACCACAACCCCTAGCACGATTGCCGAGGCCAGCGATAGTGGTCCGTCAAAGACTGACAGTGACCGAACTCCTGGCAGACTGCAGATATGTCTGCTGATGGCTAGCCTATTTTGTGGCACATTTGTTATGGCTCTTGACTCGACAATCATCGGTACTGCTGTGCCCAGCATCACGACGGAGTTTGGCGCTCTCGATGACATCGCATGGTACGGCAGTGGCTACCTTCTCACTATCACTGCCTTCCAGCCGCTCTTGGGCAAATTGTATCAATTCTTCAATGTTAAGCTTGTCTTCATGACTTGCATCGTTGTCTTTGAAGGCAGGTTCTCCTAAGCCACATTGGCTGGTAGCACGAGGTCGATTAGAGCTGACTTTCCTCTACACAGTCGGCTCCATTCTCTGCGCGGCGGCTCCATCTTCAACAGTCTTCATCATTGGTCGAGCAGTTGCTGGAGCAGGTGCTGCTGGCCTGTTTCAAGGGTCTCTTGTGATTATCACCAAGACTATCAGACTTAAGAACCGCCCATTGTGCATCACCATTGTGACAAGCACATTCGCAATCAGCGTCTGCATTGGTCCAGTTATTGGAGGAGCGTTTACACAATATGTGACCTGGCGTTGGTGCTTCTGGATGTAAGTCACAGCATTTCCAAACAGACATGTCCAGGCTGATAAAACCACCATACTAATGCGCACGTGCTCCACAGCAATGTCCCCATCGGTGCAGCTGTATTGGTCCTCATCTTTTTCTTCTTCCATCCACCGAAGGAGTCGCACGTTTCATATGAGAAGTTTGGCTCGATGGCACTCTCTCAGAAGCTTCTCAAACTAGATCCACTCGGCTGTCTGCTTATCATGTCAGCTGCAGTCTGTCTACTTCTAGCCTTTCAGTGGGGTGGACAGTCCAAGGCGTGGAACTCGCCCACGATAATAGGCCTCCTCGTTGCATTTCCGTTGATTATGGGGCTCTTCGCTTTGACACAATGGAAGCAAGGCGAACAGGGGATTTTCCCGCCATGGCTTCTGAAGCAGCGATCTATCCTTGCAGGATGCTTTTTCAGCTTTTTCCTGTCTATGCCATCATACATTGTCAGTGCATTTCCCTTCCTTCCCGACCTCAGGAGGTCATAAACATACTTGCCAAAATGTCTAACTCAGATACCAGTACGGATACTACCTGCCAATATATTTTCAAGCTGTGAAAGGGTCAACGGCAACCGAAAGTGGGACGCAGTATCTAGCTCTAGTGGTACCGCAGATGTTTGGAGTCGTCCTGTCAGGCGCCTTGGTTGCTGCCTTTGGATCTTACGTAAGTTGCTAGACTTCATCTTGCTGTGCTGTTTCGTTGCTCAGGCTCCATTTACCATTTCTGACACACCATTGGAAGGTACCTTTCATGACCATTGGCACTGCAATCGCCACTATCGGATCCGGATTGTTCTTGATGTTCGACTTAACCACCAAGACCGTACTGTGGGCCGTCATTTTGGTCGTCTGCGGTATTGGTACAGGCTTTGCAATCAATCTACCTTACACCATGGCTCAAGCAATTCTCACGTAAGATATGCTATCCCATGTCCAACCAAAAAGCAGTTACTGATCTTAACCAGCGAGGAACAAGTCCCAATGGGCAATGGTACAGTCCAATTCTACCTGCATCGGCTAGATACGTCCATGTTCAAGACTGACAGAAACACAGCTGCACTCCAATTCTCGTTTCAACTCGGAGGGTTAGTGAATCTGACCAATTCCCCTTTTCTTCTGTAAATGGCATCGATTAACGAGGCTTGGACTAGTGCGCTTGGCCTCTCCATCGGGCAGACCATCTTCTTGAATGGACTAAAGGCTTCAGCTGGAGCTCTCACGCCATCCATTCCATACAGCACTATCCAAAGCGCTGGTGCATACAGCCTCCATGCTCTTACGGATTCTGACAAGACCTACAATCTCTTGCGCCAGGTCTACATGGATGCTGTGCACAACACATACATCCTACCCCTAGTCGTTACTGGCTTGGCATTTCTGACCACATTCGCTATGGAGCACAAGAATATCCGAAAGGTGGACAAGGAGAGAAAGATAGAAAGCGAGGCAGTGAGGTAAAAAGTAGCAGTGTGACACGGTGGGCCTCATGAGCTGTGTATGGGCGTAACCTTTTTTTTTTTTTTTTTCTTTTTTTCATTACTCGCATGGAGCCTTTCGGCTATGGCGAGGGCTGTCTAGCCAGATCTAACTCTATCTATAGAAGTACCGCTTTCTTTAAATCAACTAGTCCTCTTAGCCTAGAAGCATTCTATAACCTATAATTACCATATATTCGAAAATCACAAATACAAAAACACTACCTTGCCAACTTATAAAGCCTTACAAGAAGCTCATATATTTAGCGATTTGTTAAATTGGCTTGTTTGAAGAAAATCTAATAACGCCTTTTTCTTAATATTTGTATAAAAGAGAGTAGTTGCGTTAAAGGGCTGAATCCTTTTACGTAGGTGTTTTGATTTTAAAGCTCGAAAACGAGCGTAATGCAAAATGATGTATAAAGAGGTTTATTGAATACCGCTGCTATAAAGGTATAGTGCTATATCAGATTTGCTAATCAGATATAAATACCTTTTCAAAAGCTTTATATTTATTTGGAGCTAAATATAGATAAGCTAATTAAAATAGAAATCAAAGTTGACTTTTGTATAAAACCGTAAGGAATAGCGGCTGATTTGTCGATATAGCTTTTTTAGCCCGATATAATTTATTTTAATTTAAAAAATCTATTGCGTTTTCTATATATCTAACGTGGTTGCCTTGATTATATGTTTGATATATGATAAGGAGATCCAATTATCGATAAGCGCTTTTGAAAGCGTTTTTTTCGCGAGTTTATCGGCGAGTTTATTGCTAGGTATATTGATATGGCTGGGGCATTACGAAATGGTGATTTTGTAGCTTTGTTCCATTAGCGGAGTAGTTAATGTTTTTGCCTTAACCGCTAAGGGATTCTATTTATTTAGTTTTTGGATAGTTGTTTGGCTGTTGGAGAAAATGAATAACCTTTTTGTATTGGGCGTATTATCGATTGTGGTTTGCAAAGCCTGCTGGATAGCAAAGAGCTTAGTATCTACCATTTCGATATATGCCCTTAGGTTCTAGCTTCTGATTGTTCTAGGTCTTGTTTCATGAATTTGAACTATTGTAGCAGAGTTCGTTTAGTGAATACGTTGATACGTAGATTGATAACTGAAGAGCTATGAAGGGAATGCTATCTATGGTGCTAACCGTGTCCTTTATATATCCGTGCCTTCATACGCCTTCAGTTCTGGATCGACTGGATCTACCTAGATCCCATAGATCCAGGCTCGATTGGATCTATTTAGATCCTGTAGATCCATCTATGTTGGTGATCACGTGACGGGTGGGTCTGTCACATGTGAATTGTGAGGCTGGGTGATAATAGTAGGTGGGAGGAAACTTTTCTATTAAGTGGGCTAAATGTGACGGTTCTCAACTGCCGTCACCCCTGTGTTGGGAATTCGGTGTCTCAGCCGTATCCCTTGGTCAATCCCTTCCTTCATCACTTTACACGTACACATACGTGCTATATAATAGTCTCTGTCTTCCCTCTGAATAGTCTAGTTACTCTCAATACAATATAAAAAAAATTCTTTAACACCCTGTGCTCCTGCACAGGGTTACTGGGCCACTTGGCCAACGGTGCCACAACTTAAACCTTCTCTCTTCTTAGTAGCTCAATATCACCTTATGAAACAATGGCTCTATTGCACGTCTCGTGACACTAAAGTTATTATAAGGTGTACTAAATTTAATTGCGTAGTAGGCGTGGTATGCGTAGTAGGCGTAAAGCGTAGCGGCTGTTCAAGCTTGCAATCGGAATACTTGAAGAAAATTGTCCTCTTAGGTATCCCGTGGGCAAGTTTATATGGTAAAAGCATATAGTATATTCCTATCAATTGGTTGCAGGCATACGGTCTTTTTTTTTTCCGAAGGGTATTTCGGCCATTTGGCCAGTTCAATTGACCCATACAGTCAATAGAGCCCGCAGCACAGTCAACCTAGCCGCCCCGATATACGATGGTCTGTATCATGCACTTAGGCCTCAGGATTGATTTGACCACCAAGATCCTCGAATTCCTTTCATTACCCGCCGGAATGGCTGTGGCTTATATTTGTCCTCTTGACCATGCTCTTGGTCGTCAAACCTCGACGCACAGCTTCGAGAAGCAAACTAGCCACGCCACCACACTGGAGCCAGCGCCTCGCCCAGGTCCCCCCAGAAGTCCGACCATTCGGCTCACGGGCGGCGAGGGGTTCTTCGCGACCACAGTCCGCCTTGTGGCTATTATAATTGATACACTTGCTGCGCAGTCTGTGAAACTACTGGTTGGAAGCCGAAGTTGTGCTAAATCCTGTAGCCTGATGGCCAATTCCTTATCCCTCCTGCGGACTGATCCAGAGCTTAATGATTCACACCACCTTCGCGCTTCGCACGGGAGAATGTACGGGCCCCACTGGCAATTGCGCGAAACGATGGCGAAACCGGTGTGCGCATCCTATTCCGCTACCTGCTAAGGAACCGCTTATCCTCCTTAATGCCAACATACTCTCGAAGTTACACACAACACGAAAATATCCCTGCTAGCATATCGGTTATGAAGGCATCACCTATAAGTAATATACAGAAATTATATATTTAATTAACGCATAGCTAATCCGGAGATATATATATATAAATATTTAAATAGATAATCAAAGTTTAATTTAGTTATAAAGTAAAATGCAAACGCGTATTATCGATTATTATATCATAATTCAAAATCAAATTAATCTCACTAATCCGCCTATAATAATCGTTCTATATATAATAGGTCCTCCTGCTTAATATCTTTAGCCTCCTTTTTCCAAAAATATATAATCAATATTACAATACAATAAAGCCTTATATTTATATTTTAATAAAGAAATAAAATTAAGAAAATTAAAAATAAGAAAAAGTAAAAAAAGAAATAATCTATTTTTACGGATTTTTATAATTATTATAATACCAGAATAAAGAGCTTAAGAAAAAGATTAAAACTTTATAAATAAAGAATCGGCTTTATTAATTTATTAAAATATATAATCTATATATCAAAAAAAACTTTAGGATTAAAGAATCCTATTAAACCAATTTAAAGTTAATTTATATAGCTTATAAACTTAGATATTATATATCTATAATATCTAATATTAAAAGATTTCAAAGATTATTTAGATAAGCGGGTAATTTATATATAGCTATATTTATTATAATTAGCTTTATAACCTTTGCTTATACCGCTTAAATTATTATAAAATATTGATTTCTTTCAAAATATCTTAAAATCATATATCCCAAGCTTAGATATTTAAAAATAAGGAAATAATAAATAAACCCGTATAATTTATCGACCTACTATATTTAATAGCTTATATATATTTTACAATTTTCGATTTCTAAAAAATTATATTTTATAAAACGGTATATTTTATTTGCTATCTGCTTAAAAAACCGTATTTAATATATTAAAGAAATATCCCTATATATTACCCAAAATTTTATCCTACTCTTTAAAGCTTTTATTAATAATTTAGCCGAATAACTCTATAGCTCCTATGCCACCGGAATCACGGGCTTAATATTAATCTTATTCGGAGCCGGGGCCCTAACTTCTACGCCCTTTTTAATATAAAAAAAAGCTACATAATATTTTGATTACTAATAAAATTACGAAATTTAACGCCCGTTAACTTTAAGATACTTATCCTTAAAGTTGCCAGGCTCTAAAGTCTTTAATATTCCCTTATTAAGACCCTGCCCTTAAGGCTAACGTCATCGTAACTAAAATAAACGTAAGCAAGCTCATAAAAGCAAGCTCATAAAAGCAAATCGCCGATCCAATAATTCGAAAATATCGGAGAACGCTATATTGATTAGCTAACCCTTTATACCTTTAAATTTAACGATAACAATACATTTAATATAATAAATAGCAAACGCCTAAAGATCAACCATCGCCACCAAAGGCTATTGCTAATATAACGCTAAAGGAGCAGAAACTTAGATCGACTGGTCAATAAATTTCGAAATTCTAACAGATATGCATAGATTACGCAATAAAACCTTAAAAAGGCGTCAAATATAGAGTCCTTCTATATTAAAATGCTTTCAGCTTTATTAAATTACGCCTAGGCAATTCAAAAAGTCTTAAAAATCACAATATAGCTTAAACGTAAAGCAAAATAATCCTATAATAATTCTGATTTCCGATATTTATCGAAAAAGTTAATATCATATAATTAGCTACCTAGAACTAATTCCAAGAAACAATTTCCCCACCCCTCCCTAAATTTATTAAAAAAGCCCTAAATACTTAAAAGCAAATCCAGCCATTCATCTATTAATTCGTATATTATCTGCTTATTATATCTTTATTAGCGGAGGTATATATTAGCTTCAAATATAATTTAGAGATAAGGTGTATATCTGCAAAAATCCAATTTTTAATCAACTCTTTAAACTACGCCCAACATATTTATTACTCATTTAATAGCATAACGCCCATATCACCTAAACAAAACGCGCTAAGAAAGATTAATTTAGATCCCGCCCTCTCAAGCTTTTCAATATTTTTATAAAGCTCATCCGCTAATCGCTTCCAAAATTCGTAACTTTATAGCTATATACCACGGGTATTTCGAAATAAGATACGTTATCCATAAAAATAAATTCCCTTTTTACGAAAAACATTTAGACCTTCGGGACGAATCTGAAATAATCGGCGTATAAACTATAGAACGCGTCCTTTCACAAACTCTATTCGCCTATCTATCGGCAATCGATTTATAAACCAAAAAAAGCGTTTTTATAAAGCCGTTATAATAAAGATTGATTAAAGATGCCTCCCTTTATTAACTAAATGATTTAATATATAAAGATTACGCTCGGTAAGGTTCTGCCTTATTTTAATAAAGGCTATATTAAAATTAAAGGTTATGGTCATTCTTTATATAAATAAAAAGGTATAAAATCGAATTTATTTACAAGCTTTATATTATATATTACGAAAATCTGCATATACCCGATACGCCTATAAAAAAAACGCCAAACCATATGACGGATCCCACGCGCTAAATCAACTATAAATTACTAATATTTTAATACTTAGATATTTATAATTTCGACTAAAGTATACCCATATCGCATGAATACCTAGATACCTAGCACACATTTACAAAAACAATAGATATTAAAAGGAGATAATTTTTAGAAAAAGGGCCTAATAAGAAATCGCAATCCTCTACAAACGTTAATATATCATTCGAATTAAAAGCTAAAACGCTCTTTACGGTCAAATCCAACGGCCCTTTTATCTATAACCTACAAAACAACCCTTTCGCTATACGAAATAAAATATAATATTTCAACAACGACAATTTCGCCGAAAACGCCAATTCCTATAATTCGATACCTAACATAATTTTTATTGTTTTCACTCAAAATTACCCATAATTTATTATCGATAATTCTATAAAAGACGAAGATATTGGATTCGTTTTTAATAATAATCCGGATTTATATAATATTTATATATATAAAATCTCGCTTTTAAGTAAATAGCTCTTTACTATAACGATCAACCATAATATTAATGCCCCGCTCTTTAAAAATCTAGCTCGCCGGGGGATCAACATTATATCGAACTTATTTGATCGAAAACGCCTAATAACAATAAAAGCCTTAATATCAAAAGAATATATCGAAATAATCCTTCCCGATTTTGATATTATGGTCATTATAACCGATCATAATGATTATAAAGATTTTTATAAAAAATACCGGGCGCGGTTTTATACCTAACTTATATAAAACATGTTAAACTTAGCCGCCTTTAATATTAACTCATATTAATCGAACGCGAAACATCACGATAAAAATACCTATATCTTTAAAAAAGAATTCAATTATAATGTATTTAATATAATTTATCAAGCCATATATTATAAAACTAACGATATTTTCGCCGTCAAAGCATTTCACAAAATCAATCTAAAGCGCCCATTTTAAAAAGCAATAATTTTATAATAACTCCGCTATATATATATCATCGATAATCTTTCTACCTATATTACTAAATCTTTTTCGAATCATCTTTACGTAATATTTACAAGCTATAGGCTAATTAAGCATTAAGCTAAATATAATTAAATATATCGATTTCTTCTCCGCTAATCGCAAAAGCCTTTACCCTTAGCTAATTATAGAATTCGTATTAAAGGCAATTCTCTTTAAAATATAAGCACATAATTTACTTAGCTTATTCGATACCCAATATATTATAGAGCAATTACTTCGTAACCTCGAATATCTTTATATTTAATACATTATTTATCGAAATCTCAAGTTAACAAATATTCTCGTTGCCTGGCGAAACCCTTTAAATATCAAAATTACAGATTTCGGATTAACATCGGCTTATACTTCTTCCCTTACTATATTCTATAGCTCTAAAACGTATTTAACACCTAAAATTGAACATATAAATTATAGACCCTATTCTCATAAAATGGACTTATAATCGGTAAAGGTCATCATCTTAAAGCTTACGGCAAGTCTTCTATAATATAAAAATCGCCGGAATTAATATAGCTTATTATAAAAAAAAGTAAAGCTTTTTTGCCCGGTTATAATCTATTAATTCGTTAAATCTCTGTTATAAATAAACCTTAATTAGCATCCTTTAATATTTTAAAACCTTAAAGATAAGTTCATAATATTCGACCCAACTATTTAGAAGGCATTATTATAAATCATAATTATAGACCAGCCACTCGAAACACCCACTAAGCCCTTTTCGCCATTAGCAACACCAATACAGATCTTCTTTCCCCAAAATAGCTATAATAATAATATATCCTTGCAAAGCAATATTATTTTAATTTAATAGCCAAAAAATAAATATAACCTAACCGAAATCTTATTTAGCTTTGCCTAAATTTAAGGAAATAGCATTATATAGCTATCAAATTCCCTACCTATAACCCCTATTTCTACCTCTATTACCAACCCATTATAATCGATATAATCAAATACACTTTAAAATAATATAAAAATAATTCCTTCTTTTTAGAATATACCCAAAATATCCTTTTTTATCTTCTAAATATTAAAATATAAAAGCTATTCTATCTATTATATAGCAGACAAAAATTTGGTCAATTTGACCCATATTCTAAATATATATAAAACTAAAAATAAATTCTAAAAAGCTCTATATTATTTCAAAAATATAAACAAAGTATTATCAAAGATGGGCGGGGATAACGCTAAAGCATATATATATCCTTCGAAAATGCTCACCGAATTTTAAAACACCTATCTATAAAATCAAAAGCTCTATAAAGCTTTTCAAAATAAACAGCAACTCACCTATACAAAACAATATAATTAAGGTTTTAAAAACAAAATCACTGTTTTAGTTTTCTTGCTTATATATATCAAAGAAAAATCACAAATTCAAACATTATATTTTATACCCGGTAATATTAACTAATTTCCAATAAAGGAAATTGGCTAAGACGCTTAGCCGCACTAGCTCGAAAAATACGTTAAACACTCTACGCAAAAGCAAACATCTTGCTCAACTACCTCCGGAATTTCAAAAATAAAAACCAAAACTATAAAAGCACAAAGTCTATCCTTAGCCATAAACAATATACTGAATATAATCTAATGTTTCTGTATAACGAAGGCTATTCGCATTTCAGAACCTAGCTATAAATATAATTATATAATAGCATTTACGTAAAAAACACAATATACAAACGCATAACACTTCCGCTTACTCCGGCTAAATAAAGGAAACGTAGATAAATGCCGATCGCCGATCGAAAATGCCCATCCAATATCATATATTTACAGCTTATGAAATAAAATCGGACTATACTATATCAAGCCACCAAACCACATCGCTTAGCATAATACTTTTTCAAAATACCGTCTATATAGCGTAATGATCAACCGTATACCACGGAAAGCTTTTATATTTAATTTATTATCGTATGAAAATATCGGGTTAAAAGGTTATATAAAAAGGAGTTTATACGAATCATTACTCCTTTAAATTCTAAACTTTATAACTATTATTATACCGCTACGATTTAATAAAATAATAAATCTTCAATCTACCCCTATATTAAGCTTAATATAATATAATAGGCATTAACGGCTTAGATTCGTCGTAATCACCCCGGTCACCGGGCTATATACTATTTAAATAAATTAATATTTAAAACAATAAAAATTATAAAAAATATAAAAAATAAAATCGATCCCGAAACAAAATAATTATATAAGATTATAAATATTATTCTATTAAAAACGTATTAAAGAATATATAAAGCTAAGCTATTCGGAGCTTCGCGGCGTAAATACGCGAAAATAACTTTAAGAAAATCTTTATAAACGCGAATATATTTAACACCGACGGCGACCTTTACCTTTATAAATACCATCCACAAACTCTCTCCCTAAATGCCAATATCGAAGATCTCTAAATCGTATACCATACTAAAGATACAATCTTCTATAACGTAAAACCTTAAAAAATCTTATTTTAACGTAAAAAAACGCTCTTAATCCTTAAATTTAACGTAAAAATCGCGAAACGCGATATTATCTTTATTAATCATATTGTTGACCGGCTAAGCTATTAGACCAACGTAAACGATAAAAACTAAAATATTATGTACGCCCACCCGAAAGCTTATCATTTCTTAGCGAAATCTAAATATATTCGAACCGATTAAACCATATATCAACCTTTATCTCCTTTAAAGAAAGCCTTATAATACTTATTTGGTTTATTTTCGGTATATATTTATTCGGGAAACGTTACGCCGAAAAGCGGTAATTGGGCGATTTATTAACATTTAAGCTATCCTACCTTCTACGTTAATACGAAAAATAAAAGCTAATTTAACTTGATAATAAATAAATCCGAAAAAAAGGATAATAAAAGGGTCGATAACGCCTTTTATATATCATCTTTTTCGGAGCAATAATAAAGCATTTTAGATTTAATAACCTAAATTATAAAAACTAAAAGATAAAGAGATTATTAAGTTAACTAAGGATAACTTAATATATACCAAATCATTATAAAAACGAAAACGATTTTATATTCCATAAAAAAACCAACGTATAAACGCTATATTAATTGCATTAATATTAAAAACTTTTTTTAAGATTTTGCTAAAATAGCATAAAATTGCCTATTACTTTATTATTTTTTCTATTTATTTAAAACACACTTATATCAAAGCCGTATTCCCAATTAATAAAAAAGAGGCTAATCCTTCGGCGCGATGATATTACCTAGTAGCTAAACCTTATATCGAAATAAGCGGCTTAATAATTCCGATAAATTTGAATCCGGGCCTACTAAACGCAGCAGGAAACCTTAAAAGCGCTATTTTCTAAATTAGCGGCTAAAAAAATAACAGAAATGCTTTTATATATTATATTTCAAATAAGCAACCTATATATTTAAACTATATTCCCGGCCGCTTAAAAAAAGATCGTTATTTTATAAATAAACGGTTAAATAATAAAAGGATATATTTATTTATTTTAAATAGGCAGCCGAGGCTCAAATACGAATAGGCCTTATGCCGGGCTTCGAACCGCTATTTTTAAAATAGCTAAAATGTTCGGCGGGCTTAATAAATCATGCTTTACGCAATATCTAAACGATAGGCAATCTACAATTAATAATGTAAAATATATAATACTATATTTTATCTTTTTAATCGTATCCCGCCGCCAACTATTATTATTTACGGATTATCACCGCTTATTTAAAAAAAAGTTAGCATTTTTTCGATTATTTAACCAAAAAATGAATTAATATAAGCGCTCTTATTATAACGTAAAGTAGATTATGATATAATAATTAGCTTTTTAAGGTGGTAGCTAACGATTATAGGATATAGATCTTAAACTTTATTTACTTTCTAAGCTTTATAAATGAATAGCTACGATGAAAATAAATATATGTTATTATTTCGAGCATTATCTCGGATATTCGCGAAAAATCTGCCTATTTTATAATTATTAACCTTCGGGATATTATAACGGGCGAATATAAAAAGCAACCGTTTTCACTAACCCTAATCAAATAAATTCTGTCTTTTACGTATCTTCTATTATTATATAATAAGAATTTATTTTAATATACCTATTAACTTTTATATTTTTCCGAAAATAAATATATTTATAGATTTATCTTATATATTCATTTTTAATTATATTCGTATTCCAGATATTAAAATCGCTTAAAAAAAAGACATTTTACCTTCCGATTTAATTCTTAGTCGCTATCAGGTAATGCCCAATGAGTTAAACCTATATACACCTATTTTAAAAGCTATAAGCTGATTATATTAGTCATTCGGGCATTATAATAGCCAAAATGGCTAACGCCTTTCAATTCCGCTTATCGTAAGGCGCTATATAATCTATAAAATCTATATTTTCTCAAAATATAAACTAAATGCTAATAATAATAAATATCCGAGCGTTATAATAACTAAAATAATATACGATTCGAATAAAGCTATATAATAGCCGCCCGCATTTTTTGGTATATTTATTATTAATCGTTTGGCATATAGCCGATATCATTGCAAAAGATAAGCTAGTTTTTAGCAGATTTTATACTATTTTCGATAATTAGCTTAGCTTTTTCCGAAAATATAAAATAGTCGAATATTTAGGATAAAGCGTGTCTTTCTATCCACTTTTATTAATTCTTGGTTATTTTAAAATTGCCCGTATTTATAATATGAAATTATAATATAGCAATTAAGTGGTTATTTTGCGAATTGAAACGCTAATCGATTTAATAAAGCTAATTGGTATTCCCGATATAAGCCGCGAAATCAATTAATAGCTTATTTTACGTTATTTAGTATATAGGCCGCAGGATCTAGCGCCTTTATATTAATATTAAAATAATATTCTATAATATAACAATAAATATAACTAAAAAAAATATATATCAAATTTCTCTTTATCTCCTAATAACCGATTATTAAGGTTTATTATATCCTATCAGTATATTGTCTTTATTTTTCCTAATAAGCCCCCAAAACCTGAATTATAATTTATAATCCTTTAATGCTTTAGAATATATATATGCTAATGGCGACAATCCTTTATAATCGAAATACCTAATACCTTTATAAATTTTGATAATATTAAAATTATAGGCAAATAGATTATCGATATAGGATAGAAAATTCATGAATATAATTATTTTATTTAAATATATAAAGTTATAAAAATAGATAACCCGGTAATTAAATATAAAGCGTATAACGGATAGGCCATAATATTATAAAGAATCGAAATCTATATTAAAAGTAAGAATAGATAAGTAAAGGTGTGATTAATAAAGCTAATTAATTAAATAGCATATCTTTTAATAATATACCCTTTTTTAATTGTAAAATAACGTATATTTCGGCAAATAAGTCTGCTGTATTATTGATTCCTATTGAAACGCCCCTAATATGCTCTCGGCTCTTTTTATTATTTTTTTAACAATCTTTCGCTATATAGATAACGCTCGATATTATAGCGCCGAAAAAAAGGGGCAAAATATTAAAACGGCACCCTTGTAAAACGAAATAAAGCTTAGGCGTAGCTATATACCCTCTTAGCAAATAAAGATATCGAAACCCATCCTTAATCTCGAAATATGCCTTAAATAATTCCTATACGATATATTCGATCTTTAAATTAATCACTTTAATTTTATAATATATTTTAAAAAACCGCTATAAAAAAGCATTATCGATATAGCTATGATAATATTATAATTTAATTTTATATTTCTCTTAATTACGCCGGCAAAATAAATCGGGAATAATCATATATATTTAGAAATAAAAGCGTTTATGATTATATATCTAATTTTAAAAAAAAGCTCGTATATCGAGAAATTCGGCTAGTCGAATATTCGAAGTAATGGCGTATATATAAGATCGGGGCTATTTGCTTCGATTATATCGGCTATATCAATTATATCGGCTAAAAAATTATTTACGTTATTTTATCTTTTTTAACGGCTTCGCCGGGCGTATTAAGCTATCGTTTCGAATATACGCTCGATATATATATGATCGTCTTCTAAAGCTATAATTAATTATTTTATAATAGCTTGCCGGGTATCGATAAACTATATCTCGATTCGAATAACGAAACGTTAACGCTTACCCCTCCTAATAATATGGCCCGTATTATTTACGGATCTTTTAATAAACGTATAAACGACTTAAGCAAAAGGGCCGCTATAATTGAGGAAGATATATTTGGTCGAATAAGGATCGGCGGTTATAACGGTTTATATTCTATAAACGAAATTTCGTAATAATTTCTAATAATTCTTTATAGCTTAGACCAACAAATTGATATCTTTAAGATCTAATCCGGATGCTATTATACAAATAACATAATTATAACGATTATATTAATTAATATTTTAAAGATTCGAATAGAAGCAAGATGATAATGAAATCCAATTTTGCTAATTATTAGCACTTTAATATATATACTTCTTCGATGCCGCTATATCTTTAGGAATTCCGTAAATCTTTTTTCCCTATATATACCATTTATAAATTTGATTTCTACTATAAAATAGATCTAAATTAATAATAAATTCTATTCATTTTAGAATAGGCATCTATTATCTTTATGGTTAGCTTAAATGCCTATATGCTAAATCCTAAATTTCGATATATTTTACGTTCAAAAGCCTTTTTGACTTAAATACGAAATCCCTTTATTTATTAGATATCTTTGCCGAGGGCATTCGGAATCTTTGACCGTATTTCGTCGATTAAATCGAGGTTCTTATTACGAACTTAGAAAATTGCCATTTTTTATCCTTCATTATAAATAATAATAATGAGTAAAGCTTATTTTCGGGAAATAGGAAATTAAATATAATAGACGGAAAAGTAATAGTGGGAAGGTGGCGGTCGAGATATGCTTTGGCATATAGCGTTATTATATATTAGGTTGTATTGGTTTCTAATTTCTAATATCCTATTTTCTTAATATATATCAATTTTTAAGATATTTTATAAGCGTTTATTAATTATAAATATTATAAATTTTAATAATATTTAAAACAAATAAATTAATAACTAATATAAATAGCACCTTTTTTATAAATAAAATCTAACGATAAGATTCGGCTTTAACGTTATTATAAAAAATATATATCTCGTATTTATAATCTTTATAACCTATTTTGCCTTAATTGCTTTTTACAATATATCGAGCCAATTTCGAAAAGTTAGAGATTTAAAAATCATATTTATATATAGCTATAATAATAATGGCCAATATTATATTCGCATTAACGGTATCGAAATGCTATATATATTTCAGGGGGGATATATAATCGACAATATCGGTGGATTTAAATATAATAACGGCGTCCTCGAATCGAACCCCGTCATTACGATCACGGTTATTATTCCGGCCTTTACCTCGATAGCTACTTTTTATTTATAGCGAATTTAGCAAAATTAGGGCCGAAATTTTATAATTTACGGTGGATATAACGGGGATAATAGGCGGTAGCCTTTAATGGGTTATTTAGCTATACGTATATAATAGTATATACCAGATTATCCGTATATTGATATTTTTATTTAAAATATATCATTCTTTATTATCTAATATCTCTTTATTTTTAAGCAAACCCGAAATTTATATATATCGCCAATAGGCAAAACCTTATTTGTAAATCGTTAATATAGTTATATGTATATCGCTGCTATTTTTAATATCGCTTATTGGCTATAGCCGTCGCTATTTTACCTAAATACTCCGTACTTTATACGCCTAAATAACTATATTATTAATTATTAAATACATTTCTTTATCTAAAAATTATATAGGCAACCCTACTTATAATAGATTATACCTCTTTATACCTATTGCTAAATAATATATAATGCCGTTTTAACTCTTTTTAATTTACGCTTATATGGCATTTTGGTATTTCTAATCTAATAATGCCTTTCATATTATAAGAACTTATATTCATAAGCCAGATCAGCTTTAATTAAATATATAACGATACCTCAATTCTTATTAAAGTATAATGGTTTCCGGTTTTCAAAAGGGTGGCCGCCCGTATATTATTAGGCTAAAAACTAATATAATTAGGCAATTTGGTTTATAAAAAAGATAATATAAATAGGCTTCTATTTATAAAAAAAGATATAAAAGCTATCTTCTTTTCCTACACTTATTTATCAATTATAAATATTAACGTTATTACGCGCTTTTACCTAATTGATAATAATAAAGAAACGATTCGGAAAATGCGAATAAACGCATATTACGAATTAGCGCCGCCTTACTCTATTACCCAACCCGCAACCGGGTTATTAATATATACTCTTATCTTCAAATTCAATCGTCCACCCCGAAACATCTATAACTTTATATTTAGGCGCGACAGCATAATCTACGATTATATACTCCTAAATTTTCGAGGAATAAATAACGCGCATTTAGCTATTATTTACAACGATTCTTACCGTTTAATGCTCGAAGATTTCTCTAATGCAAAAACCATAATTATATACGATAACGATGCCGGGATTCGCCGCAATAGGTTTATATAAATTATCGGAAAAAATGGTTTTACTTCGGGCAAATATATTATTATCGACGCTAGCACTATATAATTTAAAATAATTATTCTAAATTACGCCTATCCTATAAACGCTTATAATAAAAATCGAGCCGATATAATAGCTAACCGTATTATATTTAAATCTTTACCCCGGATATATCTATCTTAGCCGCTTCACATTAAACTATATTTAAAAAAAAGAATATATAGCACTATCCATCGAATTTAGAATATAACGATTAGCAAATCGTATACTAAGAAAATTACGAAATATATAGCTCTAAAGATCATCAATCTACGTAAGACTCTTTTTACAAAAGATCCGTATTATAAAAAATATAATTTATATAAATATCCTCTATAATCGCGCTAGAATATTAGCTAATTAGATCAGCTATATATTACCCAATATATCGGTTATATAAAATCTCCGATTATAACATTTCGTTTCGAATTTGCCTATAGCGATAGCTTATCCGAATATCGATATTTTTTACATAACGAAATCAAACAGATCATTAGCCAACTCCTATCTACATTAGCCTACCTCCACAAACAATATTTAATATATAAAGATATTAAAACCAATAATATTCTCGTTCGTTACCAAAGCGCCGGCGCGATAAATATGATGTTTAGTGATTTCGGCATTTCGTTAAATAATGCGCGTTTTCGAACGAATTATAATAGCCTATTATACAAAAAACCCGAATTATACCGACGCCGGTCGCCGGGTTATATAAACGCCATCGACGTTTAGTCTCTCGGTATCGTTTACTTTGAAATTTCTGCGCAATTGTCTAAATGACGGAGCCATCACGAGCATAATAACCTAAAGTAATATAACGAATTCGTTATTTAGGTCTAGGATTTACCGCAGGCATTATCCGTTATAAAGCTAATGTTCGTAAATAATCCAAAAGCTCGAGCCTCGGCGTAGTAATATTCAGAATATTATAAGCTTTAAATAATTGCCAATTGGTATAATGACCATATCCTAATTTCGAATATAATCATAGAAAGTGTGGAGAATATGGTAGGGCTAGGTATTAGAGATAGCTTTTCATTGTTTGCCGAGCAAAAGGTGCACCGAGCGGAATATTCCTTAATTCTATCGTTTTCGACGAGACCTTTAATCACTCCGATAGATTACCAATATTAGACAAAAGAATAGGGCATTTATGCAGATATTATCTATAGCCGTAGATCGAGCATATCTACCAAACCGTCAAAATTATCATATATTCAATTTATAAAGAATTATAAAGCGCTATATCGATCCAAAAAAAACAATTTTAGCTATAACCTATATATACATCCTTCCCAAATTCCCCAAATTCTATTTATGAATTTAGATCCTAGTCGTGCCCTTTTAAATGAATATCCCTTCGTTAACTTTAGTAATCTTCACCGCCTTAATAAAGGTTTTTTTCTGATTAATATAGCATATCTTGTTAAATGGCTTATTGGGCATTTTACTTTAGGCCCGTTTTGGGATATTTATTAATCTCGCCCGGCTTTTTTATAAATATATAATATATAGCTTTTCGAGCAATTAGACGCAAAGCTATATAGCGATCTTTATTTATATAATATGTTTTAGTTTGATTTTTTATAGATATGGCGTAGGAGGCCGAAAACGTTAGTCTAATTTATTACGTAATTTAAACGGAGGAGGCCTAGCTTTACGCGATTTATAAACAAAATTCCTAAAAAAATCTATTATAAAGTGATAAAACCTTATATTATCGAAGCCTAAGCTAAAAGGATAATAGATAGGGAAAACATAATTGGTTATAATATAAAGATATCTAAAGATTAAAGATTTATTTATATATCGGAGAATAATCAAATTCTTATAATTATTAGCATTGACGATAAATCAGATTATAAGAATAATTCTTAATTTTTGAAACCCGAAATGGAATTATTTTAATTGTTTATTATTAATAAAAGACCGTAAATAAGAGTCCCTGCTATATATACACGTTTTCTATTTGTTATGGGATCCTTTCTTTATATAACGGGCAACGGCTTATTTATTAACGCCAGCTTATTCGCCTCCGCCTCCGCCCCTATAGCTCTTCGAACATATATTAGCTTAGCCCTTCCTATATAAGTGCCGCGAATCTATTGACGCATTACGCGTATAACCGATTTGCGGACAGCTATAATCTTTTGTAACGTCGGATTGAATATTGGTTATATGGTTGTCTATGGTACGGTGCCTAGTTAGAATTTAAGCTTTTTGAAAATAATTATAATAATATAGTTACGACGAATTGCGGCTTTTATTTATTAAATAAACGCTTTAATTTTATAAGTTAAAATGATATTATTAATAGATAAATAGTTTAATTTGGAAATTACGGCGTATATCTATTATAATGCTTCTGCTTAGCGTTTTATTCGATTCTTTCGTAATAAGTTTAGAAAGAAAATCAAAGTATTGCTTTCGACCGGTCTTATATTTTATCTAAGCCCTTCCCCGCGGTATATATACCTTAGGCTTAAAATCATCAAGATATAACACCTATATTATTAAAAGGCTTTATTTAAATGTTAACATAAATAGTTAGATAACAGAAATCAATATTGCCAAAGGTTCCGGCCTATTTATTTAGGCTAATTTCTTCTTTTTTTCGTTTATAATTAAGATCTCCATTTCGGCTAAAGCATCAAAATACAACGAAGCCTATTTAATTTATTTATTATCTTATAACCTCTATATTATATCGATTTTATATATTTTATCGTAATAAAATTTTAAATATAAGCGCTATATTTTATCTTCTTCGTCCTATTTTCGACGAAATAATATCGAAAAAGCTAAAGATAAAACTCCGGCGATATCTTTTCTATTAGCCATTAGAATTATAAGCTCGTACTCCCCTAAATCTAATTCCTACTTATATAAATTATTTAACCGGATATATAATATCCGTATATGCCGTAGATAAGATATAAAATCTTTCGAATAGGGTATAAAAAAGGATACATTTTATATCGATTTATAAAATATAAATTTCTAAAACGCGATTAAGAGAATCCAGCTTTGGAACCTTTCGTATATTAATATATTAAGAAAATATAGATAAAAATATATATTTAAGCGTATAGAAATATTAAATCGGATTCGTACTTATAACCGGATAGCATAATCAAATATTTCGTAATTAATAATATCTACGTAACTTTAATAAAATTATTTGCTAAGCTAAAAAACCTATAATATCGCAAATAAACCCGCTAATATAATAATAACAATAACGGGAAAAGATGAAATGCCGTTAATAATAAATATTATATAGATATCTGCTCCGTATAAAATAGTTATTAAAAAGATCAAATATTTTTATCGAAAAAGAGAAGGGCATTAATGCCGGACGGGCAAAATTAAAATAATTATATTAGCGACGATAAATCTAATTATTATAAAGCCCGTTACCTAACCTATCTTATTAGCATAAGATCACCTTAAGCTATCATATAATAGCGTTTGAAAAGTAAAGGTATATGCTAGTTAATGGTAAGCTAATTGATAGATAGGTAAAGAAACGTTAAAGTAATTTGTTTAATAATTAATACGGCTATTTAACAAAAGCGGGAAAAGATTTAGAATAATAAGGTTCGTAATATTCTAATTGTTAAGTAATAATAAAATATTCGTAGTTAAAAATGTAGATAATATGATGGCATCGGGTATGCTTATAGTAATATTGCTCTACAAGCCCTATGCCAATAGGATTCGGTGGCCGATCCGATAGGCGGCCTATTAGACGATAGACCCAAACTTATTTCGACCTCTCTATAAAATAAAAGCAATAAGGATATTAGCTAAAGCGATGCTATACTAATAAAAGGCTTTTATTTTAGCATATAGATAATATCGTAAAAATTAAATAAATAGTTCCTTACCGATCTATTCTTTTTTTATAACTTTTCCCGAAATATATTTTCCCGTTTTTTATTTCGTATTTTACGCCGCCATTTAAAATAAATCCAACGTATTATATCTGATTTTCGGGTAATAAATAATACGTTATAAACGCTTTCGATTTCGAAGAAACGAATTATTTAATCAATAATTAATCGAATATAAAAAAAGATTTAAAAAAAGATATAAAGAAATAAAAAATAAAAAATTCGGGATAAGAAATGTTTCTTCGTATACGGAATTTAACCAAATTAAGAATTGCTATTATAATACCACCAAAATTATTAAACCTCAAAATACCCGGGTTTAGCCCCGGAGATAACGAAATCATCGTTTAAAAGGATCTTACGTTCTTTAAATTAATAAAGACCGGCTATAAAATCCTATTTATCCCTCTTATACCGCAAAAAACCCGTATAGCATTTATAAAGATATCGCAATCCGAGGCCTTATCCTCATCGTCGGTTACGCCATAATCTTTTAATTTAAGCCGCTCCGTATAATTAAAACATAATAAACCTTAAAATTAAACAACAGGGGCAAGCGATAATACGCCAAGCTTTCGTAGAAATTCGTTTTCGAAGAGCCGCTTAATATATTCCGCTAATCGAAATAGGACTTTAGCTTTATCGGCTGTTAATAAAAAGAAAGGCAGAGCTATAGATATGGTGTATAGCGCAGGAACGAGCATTAAAATCGACGCGAAAACATAAATCGAACCAAATTTAAATACCGGGGCCTTATCGCAAATAACCCCCGAAATACGTAAATCAATAATAATATCAAACTTTAAAATTGATTTTAAACGTCGTCATAACTCTCGTATATAATTTAGCCAATTTTAAATGCCTTAAAATCGGAGGCCATTATAAACGCTTCTTTTACGGATATTCCACCATTCGTCGTAACTCTAGCAACCTCGAATACGCCGGCAAATAAAAAAAAGGTAAACCGTTATAATTCCAGCGACCCGAATAAAAAGGCAAAGGTCCTTATATCTTCGGGTGCTGGCCTATTTATCGAATCTTTTATAAATATTTCGTCAATATAACGCGAATCTACGCCTATAAGAGATAGCCTTTGATCTAATATTAAATAATATTTGCAAATATAAGAGGGTCCGCCGCCTAAAATAATCTGCCTTTTTTATATAAAAGAATTAATTATCGAAGATTTATAAAATACGAGCGATAATCGAAAAGCTATCTAAGTTTTGCCGTATGGCTATATTTTTAATAAAAAATATATAAAGTAATAGAAAAAATGATAAATCTATATTGATAAGCTTGATAAACGAATTAACGCGTTATACTTTATATATAAACAGTCCGCGTTATCGGGTCGTAAGCTGCTATAATAAGCGCTTTCGTCTAATAATATAGATATATAGCAGATTTTAGGCCGCAGACAACGACCTAACACCTTAATTAGCGTTTCCAAGCCGGCCTAACAGCGACTTAAGCACTATTCGCCCGAAGACCGTATCATATAAAATGCGGATTCGCTAAAATAATTAAAAGAAATCCATATATAAAAAGCATAAAAAATTTCAGGATAATTCCGACGTAAATATAAAAAGATTATAATCAAAGATTTAAAAACCCGTAATAATTAAAGCGATTTTACAAAATCGCGGGCTTTAATACTTAGGAAATTAGCTATAAAAGGGAAGATATTTATAGAGCTATCTTCGGCAAACCCTGATTTTCCTGCATATTCTAAGCGCTATATGGTTAAATGTACGGATTATCAGATTAAATAAAGATCCCTTCGCTTATTATAAAAGCGTGATCTAACGAGGTTAAAAGAAATCGCTAAGAAAGAAATAAATTTAGAGAAAGGTATTAACGGTTATTAAATTCTAAAAATAATCGGAGTTATTAGCTCGCCGTAATATACCACCGAGGTCTAAACTAAACCTTTCTATATTATATTATTCCGTTTGCCTAAAAATGATAAATAGCATAATAAATCGGATGCTTTTATAGCCTTTGGCGACCTAACGATTAATATAGAGGATTATTGGCTACGGTCTAGGCAGAAAGGGCCAATAAAGCCGCGCGCAATATACTAACGAGAATATTTATAATAGCTTAGTGCGTAACAAAAAAGGCCAGGCGCCTTAAGCGACTTAGATATTATACGGGCTACGGAATAAGCTAAGCTTTTATAATAAACGATAATGCTCGATCGCAAACGCCTTATAGCCCGGCGGCGTCTAAAGCTTTAGATATAGGCTAGCGCTATTAAAAATAATTATATAAACTTTAACGAAAAAGAAAAGAAAAAGAGATCGCGAATATAACGTCTTTAAACATTTTGCTCTTAATTTCGCTAGCGATTTTATAGCGGCTATTTACTATCTTATGCTTATATCGTTATTATTTATTATTTGATTTATTATACTAAATTTTCGATGCGATTTTATAATTATTAAGCGGTCTAAATAAAATAATAAGTTTAATATTATTACCGGAATATATTATCTCCGCCGCTATATAATCGAATTAAAAAAATCATTTATCTCGGTGATTAATAAAAATCTTTAGCTTATTTAATTGATCTTTACTAACCATTATATATCAATATATTTAATAACAATCTCATTTTTGCGCGAAAACGGCGGCGAAATCTAGAATCTTTATATAATCGTTATTACAGATTTAATACGTTTATCCAATAGCTTAAAAGAATCGTGACGAAATTTCTTATCTTTTATGATATCTTGGCCCTAGGCTAGACCGGGTGGCCTAGATATCGGTAATAAACGTATAGGCCGTTAAGCTCTTTATTTTAATAATAACAATTTGATTTTTATATATAGAAAAAAGCGACGTTTTTATAACGAAATTTTCGTATATTTGATTAAAGCAATTAAAGCCTTTTTATCGATAATTTATTAAAAGAATATTATATTAATAAAAGGCATATAAGATATAAAGGCAAAAAAAGATGTAGGGTAGTATATTGAATAGCTAATTAAAATCCGAGGCTTAACGATATAAAAGGTGATATTTAATTCGTTATCGGTTAGGCCGTAAAATATCGTTCGCGTTATAACGGACCAATTAACCAAATGGCTAGGCTGGGTAGTTTGGAAATCGGCTATTAGATAAGCTCGGATTCGCCTACCAAGAAAAGATATTATCGCGGGCGTTTATATATATACGGTTTATACGATGCCGTCGGCGGGGATAATAAAGCCGATGCTCGCGACCCGGCTTTAAATAACGTTATAACGCCGGCGGCGGCTATTATAATTTATTAGCGAATTATTATTTATACAGGTTCTTATTATAAAAAGGGGTCCTATTATAAGACGTTTTTGATAGAAAAATTAAGCTTATATAAAAGCTATATTTCTAAAAATAATTTCGCGATTTTATTTTTAAAAATATAAAAAAATTATATTATTATTGTAACGGATATATTATCGATATTTAAAAATATTTAAATATAAGAATATTTAACAAAATAATTATATCTAGCTTCTTTATAGCTGTTCTAAGCCGTTTTCGATAATTCGTAAATAAATCATAGCAAATTACGGAATATTTAATATTTCCCTAATATTATAACCTTTTTATAATCGCAACCTTTTTTGTAATTATATCTAAAAGCAAATATAACCATATTCTATTACCCCGCTATTTATCTTATACGCTTATATTGCTATATACCCCGTTTTAACGCTATTTATCCTTGATACCGTTAACGCTATTAAAAAAAGAAATTGAATAAGAAATATATTACCGCTTTATAAATAATAAAAATTATTTATTATTTTTAATCGAACGTTATAACGAGATTCGAATAACCCCGGAGCTATACCGCGATTTATTATAGCTATGGTCTAATGCTATCGAATCATAATAGCTATTATAATGCTAATATATTTTCCATAATCAATATGATAATTAGCAAAACTTTCGATTATAGCAGAAAATCCACCGCTCTCTATTTGCCGACGACGACGACGACGACGACGACGACGACGACGACGACGATCCGACATCTCCAGACACAACGCCATCGCAAGGTAAATCGAAACGCAGCCCGACCAGGGCCTTTACGGATTATATTAAAGAAATGCGGGCGCGTTTAACACAATATTAATTTAGATAACAAGGTTACACTCTCTATAAAAATTTAAAAAAAACAAAATATATTAAAAATATAGATTAAATACCTTAATTATAAATATATATTTTTCGAAAATACGAAAAATTAAACCGTAAAGCTTAAAAAACATGCGCCGTTATAACGAAATATCTGTATATATATAAATGAAATTTAATATATAGCCTTATATCGAGCAAAATTGATTGCAAATTAATATAAAAGACGAATATTTTAAATACATAAGCAAATGCTTATCCTAACCGACCAACTTTTAATCGATATATATCGTAAGAAAAAAATACGATTTAACAAATATATAACGATCATCGATAATTATATAAAATCGCTATTTAAATACAAATTATTAACAGAACCAAATATATATAATAACTCGGCTTTAATAAAGATAAAACTATCGGTTATATCAAAAAAACGTCGGACGGTTATTCAAAGCGACGAGATAAAAATAACAAAATAACGGAAATTATATTAATATTCTGCAATCTATATCCTTCCTAGCAAGCCATTATTATCAATATACATATACCTCACTCTTCATCTACCGTTATTTCTTAAAAAAATACTCCTCTAATATCCATAAATAAAGCTAATAATTCGAATTTATTATAATAAAAAGCATATTATATTACCACAATGCCATACTCACCCTTAATATTAAAATCGGCTCTAATATCTAATAACAATTTAACCGTTATAACGTTATTATATATTATAACGGTAATAAGCGCCGTATCATTATAAATATTCGGATCGTTCAAATACGGAATTAGACCACTACCGCAAACGATATCGTCCAATATTTCGAATTTATCCTTACCGGGCAAAACGGCAAAAACATATAAAGCTATTTTTCTAAAATAGTTAGGCTAAAAAAAATCTATACCGTACCTCGCAAAAAGCTTTATAATTTATTATTTGCTTATTTCAAAGCGGCTGCTCGGTATTCGTAAGATAAAATGAAATATGCTATTTTTATCGTTCCCGTCAATATTTAATATTTTCAAAGCTATATCCTTACTAATTAACAATGCCTTAATCATAAAGATATCTACCAAATAAGCTTAAGAAAAAATCTAATAATGATGCTCGGAGAAAGTCGCTTTAAATTTAATAAATAAACTTATAATATAAATATCGTTTCTCAAAATTGCTATAGTAAGTATAATAAAGTTATAATCGACGGATAGAATATCTACGAAAATTAAGGTTAGAGAAACTAAAGGTATTAATAATATAAATAAAGATACGGTAGATAAGATGGTTAAAGATAGCGAATTTATATTATTATTTAACGTAATAGGATATAATTATACAAATTTAAAACGAATTAAAGATAAAAAAGAATATTAAAATCGGGATTATAAGAAAAAGGAGATTAGGAAAATGATAAAATTGGTTTTTTATATTAATATATGGTTTTAGCCGTTTATATTATTTATATAAAGCAATTAAATAATATAAGCTTATTATAAAAGCAAAAAAATAGAAAATCGGAAATAAATAACGATTTTTATTAAATTTTAAGAGTTATAATAACTAATGCTGCCGGTTTAGATTATAAGATTTATAATAAGACCTTAATATTAAATCGAATTATTAATAACCTTTCCCGTTTTATAAATAGCTAAGTTATTAATAACCTTTTAATTATTATTTAGTTTATTAATAGCTTGGTTTATTAATAAATTATTATTAATAACCTGGCATTCAATAGCCTGGTTTATTAATAGCCTAATTTATTAATAGAAGATTATTAATAACTTGGCATCTAATAGCTTAATCTACTAATAGCTTGGTCTACCAATAGAAGATTACCAATAACCTGGCATATAATCCGAACTACCAATAGCCTGGTCTATCAATAGCCTAGTTTACCAATAAAAGATTACCAATAACCTAGCATATAACCCGAATTATTGGTATTAATAAACCGGCTATACGCTAGGTTATTAATAACTTTTTATTAATAAACCGGCTTATACGCTAGCATAAATATAAAAGAAATATCTAGATATTTGTTTGCTATTAATATCCTTATTTTAACGATAATTATAACATCCCTATAATTATTTAAAATTAATATTATATATATCTTATAATATTTAATATAAAGCTTTTTTAAAAGCTGTCGGAATAAAAATACATATTTAAATAAAGATTAGAAATTTTTATAATCGAATATATAGTATAATATCTATTTACGAGCATATGATTATTAAAGCTATTAAGGTCCCATTATAATATCGCTTTTTAGCTTCGGCGTTATTTTGGATAATCCTTATTGGGTTCTCTATTTTGCCTAATATTTTCATTTCTTTAAAAAATCTGAATTTTTTTAGAATTCCGGAAAAGGCTAAGTAATAAGAATCGTTATATAAAATCTTTCTTTGCTTCCTTTAGCTATTATCTATTATCTTTTTAATATTAGCGGGCTAGGGTTCGTTTAGTTAAAATACAGAAGCAATTATATCTAGCTTTTGGCCAACATTTTTATATAAATTAGGATATTGCTATTTTTGGAACGCCATATTCTTTATTAACTAAGACTTTCAATTAGGCTAAAGATCTTTAATAGTTTCAATAACCTACTTACTATTTTCTTGAATATATATATAACCCAAAACGGTATTTAATCGCCTATAGCATAAGCTATTCTAGATATAGTCCTAGCAATATTTATGGTTAGCTTAATAGCTTCTGGCATTTATCAATACTAAATAGCTTAATTAAAAAGGCAGCAAGACCGTGACCATCCTACGAATCCGTTATATTTAACAAAAGCTAATTTAAATCTCTTTTATATTATATCGCTACTTTTTATATATATTTAAATTATAGTTACGTTTTAATTATTATTAAAATTAAAAAGATATTTATAAAAACTTTAGATAACAGAATAATCGTAAACTATCCTTACTCCGAAATAAATCCATTCTCAATAATCCTCTTCTTCTATGAATATAATAAATTAAATATAAAATCTCTAAGGATATAATATTATCGTCGTATATATTATTTTATAAATAATTTAGATATATAGACTGGCGAGCGTATAGCTTTGCTAATATAATAAACGATCGAAGCGAAAAAGAGGTTTTGGCATTAGGCAAAGATACTATTAAATTATATTATTGGTAGCGCGTTTGCGATAACTTTTTTAATATTTAAGGATATAAAGACGGCTTTTCAAATAATAAAATTAGCTATTAGCATAAGCTATATATTGACCTGCTGTTTTAGGAAAATTACGGTCGGGACCAAAATGTTATATTCGTAGTAGCGCGTTCAAAAAGCCTAATTAGCTCAGGCTCGTAGCTTAACTATAAAACTAAATATCTATTGAAATAAGGCCCATCCCGGCGATTATTTTTAGACGAAAATAAAGATCTATATAGTATAAATAACGAAAATATAAAATCGACCGATTTTATAATACGGATAATGCTATTATTTATAACCGTCGGAGCTAAAGTTAGAATATCAATCTTTATAATTATTCTACTAGGCATATTCTAAGCTCGCCTTCTTTCGATTATCGTAGCATCCTACGTTTAAAGATTCGATCGCTATTGGGCGGGCTCCGCTATTTTCTTTAGCATTTTACTATTAAAAGCGTATTATATAGAATAATGCTCGATCTCAAGCATAGCCTCCCTTCTTAATTGATTTTAGCGGAGCGCTATAATAAGAGAATATATTAAAATCGATTATTAACCAAAAAAAGAATATATAAAATTATTTTAAACGAATAATACATAAAATTAATCCGTAAATAAATTTATAAAAATAATAATAAATAAGAAAAAATATAGGTTTAAAATAGATTAAGATTTCGCAAATGGCCTATTATATCGCCGCTTTTTTATTAATTCTATAAAAAAGGTTACGGGATTTAGGTAATATTATAGCGTTTCGCATATCCTAAATCGAATAATCGTAGATTTAAGCTTAAAAGAGCGAAAGCTAAATTTACGAACTCCGCGGAGGAATAAGAGTAAGCATTCGTTATCGACCGCAATTATCAAAGCTTTCTAACTTCTTTTATTCTATAAAGGGGTAATTAAAAACCATAAGAAAGACCATAAAACGGCTATAAAAACCTATCGATAAATAATATCGATATCGGATCTATATTCAATCTCGTAGAAAATGTCATCCTGATACTATAGAACATATTTCGCAAAGGATTCTCAATAAACTATTATAGTAATATAAACCATAACCGATTAATAATAGCGCCTTAGATCGCCAAGGATATAGTCCCGCAGGATCCCCATATCTATAATCAGAAACTTTATATTCTTATAAAATATCCTAATATTAGGAATCAAAATAACGATTTATAAAAAAGTTTATTAAAACTTATTACTCATTATAAAATCATAGATATTAAGAAATAATTAGCTAGATATTAATGTTTTAAGCATTCCCGTATTATCGTATCTATTTATAGCGGGGGCTTATAGTTTAAATCGTTATATTATATATAGATCGATTGCATATTAGATCGCAAAATCGTTTAAAATTATCTCGCCCTAAATATCGTAGATATGCTAAAGATAACAGAATATTTTTTCTATAATATGAGAAATAATGCATTTTTATATATTGCCGAATTAAAAGCCGTTCTAAAAGCTAATTAAAGGACGCAATTAATCTAATTTTTTAAACAATTTTTTATATAATTCGATAATATATAAAGCTTTTTGCTTATAAACATTTAATTTAAATCGTTATAAAAAAGCGTTATAGCTATCGCCTAATTATTCGTAATAACGAATTTTAAAAAACATTTCGTTATTAAAGGGTGCTATTTAATAATGGTATTAGTCGATCTCTTTTAGCAATAGCCGTTAGATATCGCTTTTAGCTAGAACGTAGTATAACCGGATAGCTTATTATATATCTGGGCCGAAAAGACGGATCGTAGTTTCGTACCGTTAACGGGTATAGATGGTTTAAAGTTTAATAAAAGGGTAGAGCTTCGGCAATAGAGTTTGTTATCGTATAATATCCTTTATCGATACCGAAGATTCGCTTAATACGGCTTATAATTAATTTAAAAGAATAATTACCAGGATATGATGATTTTTAGGGTAACATGATAATTTAAATAATTTTATTAATTTATTTATAATAATTTTTTACAATTCGCGCCTAGAGATACAATAAAGTTTATTAATTATAATTTATATATTGTTATAAGAAATTCGTCTATTATAAATTAGGCAAGAAAAATAAGAAATTAGAAATATATAATTAAGTTATAAGGAGAATATAATTTATTATAAAAGATATTATTAGCGGTTTCGGGAATCGTATTTTTAAATAGCTATTTATAATCGAAATATTACGTAATAATTTACGGGAATAAAAGTACGGACCAATCCGCTCTTTTTAATATCCCTAAGTAGGTCGTACCGTAACTCTATTTTATAGCACCTCTAAATTCTAATATCTAATATTACATATTAATTAGATTTTCGTCGCAGCGCACCCGGTTTAAAAAGCTATTTCTTATTAGAGTATAGCGAGATTTTTAAAGATTTATAATATAGCCGCCGTATAATAATGCTTATATAAGGCGAGGTTCTTATATTATTTGCAAACAGCTTTCGACATAGTAAATAGCTATATCTTATCTTATTTAGATAAATCGTATTAACAAAATATGTTTTATATTTACAAATAACGTTTAACAAAATCATTATTGATCTTTAACTATATAAAACGCATCTTTATCTTATTAATATCAATATATAAATATCAATTATAAAATTCGTATATCGTTTTTATATATTAGCTTTAGCGCCGATTTATATAATAATCGTATTTGCCGAAGGGGTGTTTAAAGGTGTTGAGATAAAGGGGATCGATGTTATCGTATAATTGCTTATATCTTAGATACGTATAATCCTGGTATATAAGATATTACGATACCGGCTCCGAATTATCATTTTTCGCAAACGATTAGCACTTTTACCTAAATATCTAGAAAACCGAATAATAAAAAGGATCTTAACTAATTACAACGATACAAAAGATTGAATTAATAAAAATGCCGAAAATATATAGCGATAGTGCTTTAATAGTATTTTCGTTATATTAGCAAGCTTGGAAAATGAGTATAAGGTATATAAGCAAGCCCTAGCTATATCTATATTTAATTAGGCTTGCTCCGCATTATCGGATAGGCGGATTTCTACGCTTTTATATTCCATATATGCATAATTTCTATCGAATTTCCTACGACCTTTTAATATTATTCGAGCTAATAGGAAAATCCCGATACCATAAGAATTCCTATAACAAATTAAGGTTATATATCAATATATAATAGCCAATCGTACGTTAATTCTATCCGCGAATTATATCATAGCATTAACATAAATAAAAAACGTCGATCATATAGACCTATTTAATAAATATATTACGACTATTAAATATTTCCTCCCGGAATCCTCATTTATTAACCTATATTAGCTTTTAAACTAACCGATATTTTCGAAAAGCTTTATTAATCGTACCCAAATCGCTTTAAATAGAACGCCGTTTAGCCAGAATTTTCTATAATATTATAATATAACTTTATAGCATTTATAACATAAACATATAATGGAAAATCAATATTATATAATGTCCGTATATCTATTATCTAATAATGGGATAATATATAAGAGCAATACCTAACTAATAATCATATTATCCGGTCGCTTTGCCTTTTATACCTAGCCTTACAGCCATATTGGTCTATATTATACAGCTACCGCATATACGATACCTATATTTATCGTCGCGATTCAAACCGATGCCCTCTTTATAACCTTAAAAACAACGCCGAAATTCGCGCTAAACCATCAATAATTAATATACGGGTCTTAGCCCTCTATAGAATAACTGCTAATATATTATCGATTACCGATCTATTTAAAAAATTACGAAACGAGTTATATAATCTTTTATATAAAAATTTCGATTTAATAGCGGCGAATAGCGTTGGTATCTTCTTCGTTTTGATGATCTTCTGCAAATAAACGCCAATCGAAAAATATATCTACCATCTCCTAAACATCAAATATATCAAAAAGACACGACATTCGCTTAAATTTGGCCTACGCCTTAAATTTCGATTAAAAAAATACCAAAGCCCGTTCGCATATATTATGATATTAAATAGCCCAGAAAATTGCCCTCGGGCCTTAGCTTATAATTCATGGTTTAGCTATAAAATCGATATATTGCTCGAATATAACGGTGGAATTTTTGAATAAACCTAAATTACGGCCGCTATAAAGAAACTTATCGCAGCCCTCTTTTATATTAAACTAGATCATATATCTTAATCAACCAGCGGCATATCTATTATAATAAAATGCCGCCTTCCCGTCGGACCGGAATTAATAAATCTAATTATACGGTTGCGATTATATAAAGCCAAGATCGAATATAACGGAATATACAATTAAATAAAATAAATTAACCTTTGCTCGTTAATAATCTAAAAGCGTATCCGCTTTAGATAAACATTTAAAAAGATATTTTACTTTTATATTCCCTTTAATAGCATAGATATCGTATATAATATTATCTTTCGACGGCAATCTACCTTTATCGTACACCGGAAATTTAGCAACTACCTAATCAAACTTTCCGAGATAATCTCGGTTCGATCAACTAATCATATTAAATCGCAAGACAATCACGTTATAATAATAAAGATAAATAAAATAAAGGACCAGCTCCGTATATTTCTTATAAAATAAGCTATCATACAAATATATTCTTTAATCAAATAATAATAATAATATATACAATTTCCAGCTACTCTTTAATACCTTACTCCTTTATACATTATCGTTTTCGAAATCCGGAAAAATGAAATAATTATATATTATCGATTCTCTATTAGGAATAGCGGATTTATTAGATATTTTTAGCTTCGGTATAGCCGGCTCTAGCGGTATAAATATAACCGGCTCCGGCTTGACGAAAGCAAAATCCAACAATAAGATATCCGATTCCGATAATAATAAGCTATTTTTGCATTATTTTTACGCGTTTTATTATACGATTATAATATAATAATCGGATATTATAAAGTTTATTAATCTCACCGGCTCCGACAGCTATATAAGAGAATCTATATATAATAAATAGGCATACAAAACGGCATCTTTTTCGATAAAAATAGCTACATATATATTAAATTTATTACAAATCTTATCTCTCTTTTTTATAATACCGCCTCTCCTTTAATTTCACGATTTCTTGATCAAATAAGAATTCTTCGTTGATATATTGCAAATCGTCTATATATAGGAAGCTGATAATATATAGAGTTATAAAGCCGGCTATAGGGCTGAAATATCTAAATAGGGCTATAGGGCTATAGGGCTGCAGGGCTTAGATCGGACGGCCGGGTATAGGGATATGGTATAATAAAAGAACTTTATAATAAAATAAATAAGAAAAGATTTTAAAAATGGAATATAAAATGCAATCTAATTGAACAAAAAAATATAAATCGAAAATTATCGAATATTTATTATCTTATATTATTCAAAATATCTTAATTTTAGATTTTATTATATATAATCATTAGAAAAGCCGGCTATTTTACCGGCTAAATACCCGGCCAAATGATTTCTATCTTTTATTTCTAATTCTTTATTGCTAATAAATATATTCTAATTTGCCGAAAAGCAATTAATATTATTTAAGCTTTAAAAGGGTATAATATCATCAAGCTTATAATATATTATATATTCCAATATTAAATCTAAATATTAGAATATCTTAAAGCCAACCTAAACACTTTATTATAATTACCCAAATATTTAGACTACTTTAAGATAGCTAAGCTATTAAGCTTATTTTATAATATCTTCTATAAAAATATTTAAATAGATATAATAAAGATTATCCTTATTAGCAAAAACCTAAATAAACTCGGTTTTAAACCTTATATTATTTTAATATCGATTTATAAGCCGCCGGTGATCTTTTATACTTTAAAATACCGATTTTATTATTAGCCCGATTTTAACATAATTCACCTTTTAGAAATCAATATCACTTTATTTATCCTTAATAAACAATATTTTCGGATTCCGAAAATACTTTTACGGTTATTCTCGCAATATATATCAAACGGTTATATTTTATCGGCCCAATTATTTAACAAACGGTTCGAACTTCTAAGCCATTCGGTTAATAAATTTATATATATCTATCTCCGGCTTAATAAAATGGACGTAGCTTAGGCTTTCGTAGAGCTATTATATTAGGATATATAAGCATAATATCTTATTATAATATCCCAAGCGTTACGCAATATATTCTTAATAATATTCGAGCCGGCATCGATTCTTAAAAAATCTATAATACCAAAATTTCCGTTATTCGATATATATAAGACCCTTTCCAATATATTATCTAAAATTGCCGGCAAAGCTGCAGAAATAGCTTATTCGGAACGCTTTTGCTTATACCGAAGGCCTAAAATGCTATAATATATTTCAATATAAATCCAGATATTTTTATTAAAAGGCCTAATTTATATTTCAAAAGTGTTTAGTTTAGATATAATTTATCTATAATGGCATTGGTTTTAGTCTATTATATAGCATAATGTTTAATAATATCAATATATCTGCTTTATCAACATTAGCATTCATAGCACCAAGCTAACCTTTGATATTCTTAATTATTATATATCTTAAACATTATTTTTTAAATTTCTAATGTAAAGCTATTAAGCCATTATATACATTTATAAAATAAAAAGCATTATATTTAAATATTATAGGATTGCCTAAATAGTTAATAAAGCCCAATATAGGCTTATTAGAATTAAACTATATTTGTTATTATTATATATACTATATTTTGATTTTATTTTTATAATATCTAAATTAATATCGATTAATTATATTAAATTTATATCGCTATTGGAAATTTCTAAAGCATCTATAATATCTTTTAAAAATTTTCGATATAAATTTCATTATCTTAGCCAATATTATTAGCATTTTCCGAATTATCTATAATATAAAGACGCTCTTTTAATATTATAGCCATTATATTTAAGAGTTTGTAATAAATATAAAAAAGGTTCCGTCCTTTTTTAGCAAAGATCTAAAGGTTGAGCTTTAATTTGGGTCGTTTCCGCGTATTTCCGGAATAAGGTTAAAGTATAATGCTAGATATAATAAACAGATGTTGGCGATATAATGTTAGGCGGTAGGATTTAGTAAAGGTTGGTTTGAGATAGAAGTAAAGGAATACTTAAGTAATAAGAAGGTTAAATTAAGATTATTAACTTTAAATTAAAAAGAAAATGAAAGATAATAAAGAAAATGGGATTTAAGATAATTAAGTTAATATAAAAAGGCTACGATCTTTTTATTAGCTTATACGTATATCTATTTTAAAGGAATGATATAAAAGTTTTAAAAAGCGCATTACTTTAAAAGCACTTTAAAAAGCGTTAAGAAAAGGAAATACCTAAGTAATCATTAAATTATTAATCATTAGCAATATATAATAAGCTTTCTAAAGAGTTTCGGTATAATCAGAAGTAGAATTTAATAAAGATATAGAAAATTATTATATAAATTATTAATAAATTAATATATTATATATATTTAACTTTATCGGAATTATCCTAATTATTACCATAAAAACCATATCTTTTGCTATTTATTCCGATATTTTAATACGCTTAATAATAACATTATCATCAAAATCGACACCTTTATTAATCTCTTTATACATACATTTGCGCAAAGGTATATATTGCTTATTATTTAATTCCTCCTTTTCTCTCTATATATATATATTGAATTAATCATTTTGGCTAAAGCCGAGGGTTGGGTTATCGGGATAGCGCTTAAAAGCGATATTATTAGATTTAAATATAATAATTAAAGATTAAAAGTAATATATTAGAATATGATATAAATTCATATTCCGAATCGATAGCGGCTCGTTATTTAAAATAAAATTGCTAATATTTAATATATTACTTAATAAACAGGAATTCCGGCGTCTTGAAATACGAGCTTTTATAATAAAAGGGCTCGAATCTAGTTCAAATAATATACGTATATTATAATATTCCGCAATATTTTTAAAAGATCTATTAGATAAAGCGATAATATTTAAAATAATCGTTAAAATAATATTGGCGTCGGTATATCCGGAGATATAAACGTCGGTAGATATAGTAGGGAATATATAGTTAAGCATATCGAAAATAAAGCGCCAATCATTACCGTTAAAATAATAAAACCAGAATTTATTTTCGTTTATACCATAACGGGATTAGGCTTAGACCTCGTTTTTAAAATTGGTGCGCTTAGCGTAAATAATCTTTAGCTATATTAAGAGGAAAAAGCAGATTTAAAAGCCTTTAATTAGATTATTATTTATTATACGAATACGATAATTTAAGAATAAAGGTATTGACGACATAATAGCAATAGAAGATAGATAATTTATGATAGAATTGTGAATTAAAGGTAAAGGGGTTGCTTAAAGGCGTCAGCGGTGACTTTCTTATATAGAAGCATTTCGCTTAAATAATGATTAAAACCGTTTCTATCTTTACGATTAACGATCTAAAGCAATATATCTCTTAATAGACCATAACTAATATCGACGGTTTTTTAACCTAATTATCAATCCTTTAAAGCTTTTTCGTAATTTAGGCTTAACTTAGAATTAAATATAGATTTTTTAGCTAATAGACTATATTCGGCAGCTATTGTTTACCGATTATTTCTCGAAAACCAATAAATTATTATAATACCACTATATTTCTCGTGATCTTTTTAAATAAAATGTTTATAAGAATTATTTCGATACCATTAACGCTTAGTCTATTATGAATTCGGTTATTATATAGGAGGATTTTGATTTTATAGCTATAGCAAAAGGCTCGCTAAGCAAAGGATTTATATATTCGAAATTAGTCGAGTTTATGCATTTTGCTTCGCCGTACGCCTAGACCCTTTGCGTTTAACTAGCTATTAAATAAGCTATCACATTATAAACTTTCCGAGTTTCCGGTTAATAGCAAATAGGTTATTGGAGATCTATATTTCGAAATGAATTTTATAAATCATTTAAATCTTTATTATTTGTTTCGCCGTATTTCCAGACCCCGGAATATAACGTAAAATCCGAAGAAGTACGTTTTATATAGCAAAGCATTTCAAGATAATGTGAATAAGGATCTCTATTCTCTGATTTTAAGCTCGGCCGGCCGGTATATGCTAATTAGGAGGGGTAGGATTATTTAAAAGCGTTTTCTAATTATTTTAATTAAGAAGATAGAGATTATTTAAGCGCTTTTGATTTATTCGATTTATACTTTTTGTATATTATATAATCTCCGATAGATTCTTTTCTATCCGGTCCTAATAAGGCGTAAACCCCGAATTGCTTTTGTTTGTATCGCTATATAGCTTTATTGCTACTAATTAATTCCCTTTTGAATAAATGTTCGATAGAATATATAGAATATTATTACTAAAAAGCATTTTATTGGCAAAAGTAATACGAATTTCTCTTTACTTATATCGGCGACTTAATATATGCCATAAATCCCTTAAAAATAAATTGATATATAATCTTTCCTTATGCTATATAATAACTTATTTACTTTAATTTGATTTAGAGTAAAAATGATTCATAATTTAGAATGCTTCTTAACCCTTTAATACCAAAATCCTAGATATATAATCTTTAAGCTTTACTTAAAATGCTTTACTTTTAAAAAATTGCAATTAATATAAAGGTTATATATTATAAGCTATATTTAACATATATAGCAAGCATTAAATTATTTCCTTATTCAAATAGTATATATATATATCTTATTAAAGAATTGAATATAGATCTCGAATATCTCATATAACCTAATATCTATATATTATAATCTAAAATTAGCATCGATCTCGATATATAATGCTTATATAGATAGGACCAATCTTCTATTTAATTAGATACTAATATACTAGGTCTTATTCTTATTTAATATTATTATAATATATTGAAATACTTTATACCTAAATATCTATATTTCAAGCAGAATTTAATTAGATAGGTGACGAGCTATTAAAATAATTATATATTTTAATCTCTTAGCTCTCCCGGTCGTATACTCGAATAAACTTTTTATATTTTTGGAATTTAATTATAATCCTTTTAGCAATTTCATCTATTAAATCGTCTCTTCGCTTTAAAGCCTTATTATATTTTTTTGGCTTATTTTTCTTACAAATGCTTCCCTATATTATAACCATTAAATTTAGATTCTAAACAGCTAAGGCGGTATTGCAAATCCACATTTCTCAGCCTTAATTATTCATTTTTTTATTCTAATAAATAGGTATAAATCTCGGATAAATAAAAGGATAGGGAAGTAATGGAGTTAGTAGAAGGCTTTATTAAGCTTGGCAATACCTTGGCATTAGGTGTTGGTAGTAAGATCTTATTAGACGCCATCTTTTTAGGAATCCGGAATCCCGGAATATTAATTTAATGAATAGGAATATAGGATATTTGCTTTACTTCGATAAAAAGAACTTATATAATATACCTAACTAAATATATTTATATATCTAATAATTTATAATTTAGAAAAAGGATATCTTAAAATTATTAACCCGAAATTTTAAATCATTTATTAATCACTAAGATCCTTAATCAATAATCCTCTTAAATTAGATATATTTCGATTTATTTAATATATAAGGTAAGATTTATAGCGAAAAATCTAAATTCCGCTCAAAAGTTGCTTATATTTTGGATTATTTTTTATATATCCCGCTTTATTTTTTTATATCGATTTTATTTAACAAGCTCTTTTTCCAATTGATCAAACCTCCGTTTATAATAAATAAATCTTAATACCTCCTTCTTTAAGTAATCTACCTTAAATAATAAACTTTCTAATATCTTAATCATATTAATACTTTATATACTTTAAAAATAGCAATAGAGCAATATACCTATTATTAATATAATTGCATTAGCAATTATTTAACGGAATTATAAAAATGTCTATATTATTGCTAATGTTAACGCTTATGCCTGCGCTTATACCGGTAATAATAGTAATGGTTAGAAGAGGTAGGCCGTAATTAAAGTCAAAAAAGTCGCTTTTAAATACTTTTATCTAAAATTCGTTATTTTAATATATAATCGTTCGAAATATACGAGTTACAGAGAAGCTAAAGCTTTATTTAGCCGATTATCGACGGAATATATAATATTAGGAACTAATAAGTTAATATAATTTAAAAACCGGATCTGAATTCGTAGATTTTAAAAATCTTCGGTTCTAAAAATATATACGCGCGTTTATAAAAATATTATATTTTCGTATATTTAAATACTTTTTAGCAAATTCATATCCAAACCCTATCATCACCATAACCTTGCTTATATTCATTTTTTATATTATTCAACTTTACCTTTATTATATTCTATCCGTTATTAGCTTTTCTGCTTAATAATATAGCAGCCGCCGAAGCTTTCTTAAAAATTTATTTGAACCAACCGCCCATTGCTTTAATAGCCGGAGCTCCATTTTCTTTCGAATATTTCACCTTTATCTAATATATTTACAAATTTATATTTTCTAATCGCTTAATAAGATCGATAATCTTTTTAATATTACGTACGAAATTACGCTAATATATTCCGACGATCACTTTTTGCCGGTTATTTTCATATTTAAGCTAATTTGATATTTAAATGCTTAACTAACCTAACTCCTAATGTTTATCGAATCTCCTAATAGGGCTACTAAAATATTCTTATTCGTATATTTTCTATCATCTTAAGCATCATAGCATTTATTAAAATAATATAATCGCTACGCGGGCCAATCAAACGAAATATATAATAATGGCTTTATATCTAATAGGGTCAACCGGTCCGATTTTATCACCAATATATAAAAAGGACCCGTTAACTATATCTAATCTATTTAGATCCTAAGCATCCTATTAAAAACAGCAATAAACGAAAAAAGTACATAAATGCGCATTATCACCTCCTTCTTACAATCGAACGTAACTAGCTTCCTACCGGATATTACTATGATATATTCGTAGATAGGTCCGCCGCGCGATATAGCTAACGGTAAATAATCGACGAATTCCAATACCGTAGCCTTACCGCCTAATATTATCAATAATATCGAGCAATCAACAATCTCTATCGTAATAACAACCCTGCCGCTTATGACCTTAAGCCCTAAATAAACGGGATTATCCAATATCGTTGATTTGCCGTTAAATGCTCCGCCCATTAATAAGCCTATTAATATAACGAGCTCGTTATTTGCTCCTTTAAACATACAAATAAAGGACTCCGCGGCTACAAAGCTATTATCTAATACCTCGATTCCTTTTTCGGATATAACGGCTATAATATTTAATAATGATTTAGGTTTTAATAATTCGGATATAATATTTTAGATTTCGCGCTTTCAAACCTTACACTTTAAAACCTCTATTCCTTTATTATTACCTTTAATAATATTTATAAATATCTTAATAATATTCACTATTATAACTGCCTCTTTATGCTAAATCATTTAAGCATTTGAGCAGCTAATGGCTAGCGCATCGTAGGCTATACGCCTTAGGGCTCCGCCGCTCCGGTAGGTCGGCGCTTAGATTCTCTTTCGAACAATACGGTTTATTTTAAATAAAGGAGATTTATAAAGCATATAAGAATTATCATATATTAATCGTATATATATTAAGATATAAATAATTTATTCGAAATATATGCCTTTTCTTATAGCACTTTTTCAATCTCGCCTTTATATATCTTCCGAATATTAAACATTTTATATTTCCTTTAATTACTCGACCATGCACTCTCCACTCATAGCTCAGCAATTTGATAAACTCCATCAAGAAATTCAAACTTAAGTTGTCTATCTCCAACAAAAAATTAATGCATATAATATCACTAAAACTCTACTTATATAAATTCAAATAAACGCTCGCTATTAAAATCATTAATTAATATACTAGCAAAATCAAATTCAAAGTTTATAATCAAAGCTTTCTACTACTAAAGGCCGCTATAAGCTATTAACTAAAAAGAATAAAAGATTGAATATAATAATAAAACATTTAGTACATATCAATTTACAAAGGATCTTAATCAAATTTATGCTAATTCATAAAAATACCTAACAGATCGTTCTTACCCACCGTAATAAAATCAATAAAGCCGGTAGGATTTAGAATCTCACGCCCAAACGACTCTAAAACAGATAAGCAATAGCAAAACCCTTATAGAAAAATCAAAAGAAAGATACCAATAATCCTCCAGGAAATACGTTTATATAGCAATATATCCCTCTTCGGAGAGAAATCAGATTTCCCTTAAAGTCAATTGCCACCAAAAAGGGCGACGCGTATCTAGGCAGTACCGACGCCGTAATACAATATACCAATAACGCTATCAACAAATAATATTAGCCTCTGCCTTTATGCAGACAATCTCCTTTATCTCGTCAATATATCCACTTTGCGATACCTACGCGAATTATTCTTTTTTATTATTGCTTAGGTCTTGGCTAATATCCTTATTCGTTATTATGAAATTTGCCGGCGTCACTATATGAAAAAAAGGGAAATAATTGGGCTATCAAAGATACTAAAATTAGAGATTAGCGATATAAATCAAAGACATTACTTACAATTTCTAATGCCGGAGGCGGCTAATATAGTAAATTAGGGTAAGATATATATATATAATACCTGCCAGCACGATATATTATAATATATATGTAAATGTCGAATTCGGCTCGTAATTATTCGGCTCTCTTTATAATAGTCCTTCGTCGTAAGCTAAAGCTTGAATTAAATATTATAGCAGCTTTATGGCGTCTTTAGGCTTTTGTAGCATTTATAGCTAAAACGTATATAGGCTGTATATAGTCCAAAAAAGCTAGATTATAATAATCAGGTTACCTTTATTTGGTTGAGTATGAATATATACGTATTTATAGGAAATAAAAACGCAGGATAAGATTTTAAATAATAAATATGCGGGCGCGAAAGAAAGCATATAACCAATGGTTCGAGAATAGAAATTTAGAAATTAGAATAAAAACGAACGTTAAATAGCACGAAACGAAGAATTATCGCGTAAACCAAAACAATGTTTCCAAATACTAAATCCTGTCTGCCGTGAATTATATAAAAGAGCAGAAATATAAAAATATATAATAAATTCTCGTTAAATAATGCAAAAGCGAATATAATATTTATACGGCCAATTTATTAAAACGCATATACCCTTCCTAAATTGCTATATAAGCTAGCATATATAAATACGTTCTCTTAATATTATTTCAATTACCCGTCGAAATCTTTCCCTTTATGATTTCTATATTACAGCCAAGCGATTTAAAGCAATTCCGATTAATATCGAGGCTTTATAATAATATTTCCAACCCAATCTTCATAATATATTTAGTAATAAACGATATTCCTAAACGCCTCCGTATATTACAAACCTTTCTCCGCACTTATAATTATATATAAACCAGAGAAATAACCATTATCTATATTAACGGTTATAATAAAGGCCTTAATATAGCATAATAATTCGACCGGTCTATTTTCCTCCGCTAATTGCTAAGATTACGAAAGTTTATCTTTTATAGCCAGGACTCCTTAACGGCCTAAACAATTCTAGATTTAATACGAAACATTATTACCTTAAAAGAGTTATCAATTCAAATATCCCTGATTATAACAAGGATAAGAAACGCCGTATATCTATTTATTAATATTCTAAAGATCGCCAATAATCGAATACCATTTATTAAACCCTTTACCCGGTTTATTAGCTATTTTCCCGCGCTCCGTCACCTATTACTTAGCTTTTAAGATTTATACGGGGAAATGATTTTAAAGGCTATAAAATAACCGCGGCTATCGTACTTCGCGTTAAACGGTTTTTAGATTAAAGGATATAATTTCTATAATTTCTTTTGCAAATGCCCTAATTTATAATAAATAATAATATAATATATTAAATTTTTATAATATATAGGTATTATATATTAGATATTATCTATATAATCCATATTCGTTATAATATATATCAATAAACTTTCCGGGAGAACGTATATATATACCTATATTAATACAAATCTCACTTGATTCTCGATTATCAAATCACGAATCTTAGGACCTTAGTGTAAAAGGATATTAATAATAGGGATAGGTAAAGCTCTATTTTATAGTATTTTATATATATATATCGATATAGCGTTCTTAGCTAGAACCCAACTAAATACCAATAAACATTAACAAATACTAATAAATACCAATAAATATTAATAAGCATTACGGTACGAAAAAGCAATTGGTCGAATATATAGATTGTGTAGTTATAATAGAATCTAGGAATAATACCTCCGATCACGCTATTATACGCTTAATTCACCCTCCCTACTTCCTAGCAAACCCTCCAAAACCTCTATACCTACCTAACACTTATCCGAAATAATATCGCCGAACTCCTTAATCCTTTATTAAAAAATCAAAACCATTATTATTATTAAGTAATAAAGCATTAGCTAATAAGCGGTAATTGTTTATAGCGCCGCCGATATATTTAATCTTCGAAATCTTTATCTTTTTAGGAATTATTGGTCGTATCACCCTATTATCGGCCAATATAGCTTCGTTCTAACCGTATTAAAATGCAATACCATAGATACGCTATATATGATTCCCAAAAGAGATATAGCTTTAATTTTAATAAAAAAAAGTAAAGCCGAAAGCAATATCGCAATTTATATAAAGGCAATAGATGGTGTCCGTTATGATGATCGGTCTATATATAGCTTTCTAATATTTAACTAATGCATTATTCCGATATATATTATTCTGTTAGACTTCGCCTATGTTACCGTCACCTTATTTACAAAATACACAAAAATATTTAAGCTTTAGCGCCTCATTGCCTCTTTAATATAGCGACTTTAATAACTCGCCTTTTTTCGGTCGGCTTATTTTCCTTAATTTATATAGTTATTAGACTATTAGAAAAGGTATTTAATATATAATATAAGAGTATATAAATAAATAGCTTTTATTTTTAAAAATCTCGGCCGCCGACCGTTTAAATAAACCTTTATATTTAGAGTCGTTTTTAGTTTTTTTATATTAGCAAAATTAATTAATAGCGAAAGCGAATTCGATATATAAATCGCGAATATTATCTAACGATTTAATATCGTTCGCATATATAAAGATATTAGCCATAATATACCTTTCGGAAAATTCGTATCTTAATTCTAAAATTACGTTAACTTTCGGTTTTTCGTTATTTAGCTAACGGGCGACCTTTTTAATTTAAATCGTTACGTAAAATTCCTTAATAGCGGCGTCCAATCTTTGATTTTTTAATTACAGCTATATTATATATATTAATAGCTATAGCTTTTTATGGTCCTGATTCATAATAATAGCGTCGTCGCTATAACGTTATTTGCCTATAAACCTAAATTTTTGGCTTAAAGCGTTACATTCCGCCTTACACATAATAAACTATTTATCATACTTTACCTCTTCGATCTAAATATCCGTTAATTTGGTCGGCGTATCACTATGCCGATATAATCGGCCTATCCGCTCTATAAAATCGACCTATCTTTCGCTCTTAAAAATAATAATTTAATAATCTACGTTAATATAATCAAATATATAATACGCTATATATATAAAAGAATTACCTTATCGATAGCCCATTATTTTATTGCGTTTTTCTATATTAAAGCCCTTTATTGCTATTAGCTAAGATTTACGGAAAATATACGGTTAAGATCATTTGCCGTTTAATCGCTTTCTTAAACTACGGCGAATATCGTAAAACTCTAAAAACTTCGCAAATCCTATAGCCCGTCATAGGCTTCAAAATGACTTGCGAACATAATCATAAGGAAATAGCTTCGTTAAGCTAACCATCTTTCTATATCTTCCAATCTCGGTCGTACGGAAAATAAGACGATTTAACCATTTTTATTGCTAAATAAAGCGAATATAATCTTATTTCTCTAAAACCTATATGGCGTAAAGCTAACCGAGGTTAATAATGCTATTAACGAATATCTAATTTATAAAAACGATGCCTAACATATATGCCATAAGGTCGTAAAATAGGTTAGCTTTTTCGTAAGAACCGAAGATTATATAACCATTAACTTTAGCTTTAATATATTCGAGGTTAATAATTAAGCCGATCTTTATATAAAAACTGCTTTCTAAAAAACGAAATATTTGAAATTCGATATAATCGTAACAGATATATCTAATAAAAGCGTCAGATCGTATCGATATCGTATTAGCAATAATCAAGATTAATACTATTTAAACACATAGATATTCGTATTATATAATATTAATATTATTAACCCAAAGATAATAAAACATTTTATCCAGGTTATCGATAAACAAACCCGATTTATCTTTCTTCGCTATATTTAAATTAATTTCGGGAATTAATTCTTTATTTATTTATTATTCGAATAAATTTTATTAATATAAGCGTTTATCTAATAATCATTTCCGATAAATATACGAATATTATTAATATTATAAAAGATTTCGAAAATCATTTATTTAAAAATCTTTTTAATATAAATTATATAAAGGTTATTTTAATAGCTTTTAATTATACTAGCTTTGCTAATATATAAACTCGACCGCCGGATCTTTTAAAGAAGGTATCCTTTAAATAAAGCCGTATCCGGGTAATATAATATTTTACGAAAGTCAATATCCGTAATATCCGTTACAAACCTTATCGAATATTAATTTATGCTAATTATATATAGGTATTTGGTATATATTAGATCTATTTCTTTTCTTTCGCTTAGATTAGCTTCGTAATATATTCGTTATGGTTGGTTATTATAGATTTAGCCGACGAATATTATTGAATCTTTTGCCGATAGAAATCTTGCTTGTTAATATTCGAATGCCGTTCGCCGGTATTTAAATCCCGCTCGCCGGTGTTTGAATCCTGCTCGCCGGTGCTTGAATCCCGTTCGCCGGTGCTTGAATCTGCTAGGGCGAACTTGGGCTGATCGTCACGATCATTATCGACGGGATTATTGTATTCGTCAAGCTCAAAATCAGATTCCAACCCTAATTCCGATTTAGATTCCGATTCGAAAGCTTTATAGAAATCTAAATTATTTATATCTAGATTATTGGTATAATTATTTATATTATATAAAGATTTGTTTTACGAAATAGATCGAATAGGTATAACAGGACGCTTAATAGCTAAACGCTAGTAAGCTTTATGTAAATGGTTTATATCCGGTAATAAATACCCAAATTAAGTAAAAAAAAAAAGATTGAAATTTAGCGGTTAATATCTAAAAGTTTTATAGGTTTATATTCGTATGATAAAATTATATAAAACGCGATAATATAGATTTACATATATTTATTCCGTATAAATAACTAAGCCGTAATTTATACCAATTTAGCTTTAATACGTAAATTAGCATTATATATATTCAAATTCAAATTAATCCACCTTTAACTGCTATCTAATTAATATTTTAAGATCTTATTATTTACAAACGCATAACGGAAAACGGAATATTTTAAGGTTAAAAGGGAAAGCGAGGTAAAAGTAAAGAAAGCGAAAATACGAAACGATAAATTAAAAGTATTTAAATATTTAACTAACCTTTATATATTGAATAGAGAAAGCGGTAAAAATAAAGAGATTCGGCTCTCCGTTTCCCGTACGCCCGCCCACCTATTTAAATATAATAAATATATTAATATAGCCTACCTAAGCACCTGGGCATTTATTTATATATTCCGTTTCCCGCTTTACCTAAATATTAATAGAATTTAATAAAAAGTGGGCGCGTTTAGGAGCGGAAAATGGTATAAAAAGGTATTTAGGTAAAAAAGGCGGTATATGATTCCCGTTTATATTAAAATTAGGAGCGCCCGGGCGGTCGACGTATACGATTGCCCGAAAAAGGGCGCTAAAAAGCGGGGTAAGCTGGGAAGATGCGGGGTAAGCTTTATATTGAAAAGTTTAAACTCGCTACACTACTTACTTATAGTTATTACTAATTTTCAGTTTTTTTAATCAATAGTAATTCCAAGGTTAAGAAATTAGTTTAATATATAAGTTTTGTTAAATATATATCTATATATAGAGTATATTCATATATTATTCGTATATAATAATTCTTATAATATTCGTTTATATAATATTTATTTTTCGAAATATATTTTAGATTAGAGTTTTATTATATAAGATATATATTTTTTTCTTATATTTTTTATAGTAATTATTAATATAGTATTGATTAAAAAAAGACTCTATATCTATATAAGTCGATCTAATATATCTAATCGAGTTACTTTATAATAAAATGAATAATGATTAAAAAACGGCTATAATCCCTAAACATCTTAAATTCGTATCTATTTAGAATAAAGCGGTTTATATAACGGATTAATACCGATATAAACCTGGCTTATAGATAGGCATTTCCCTTAAGTCTATATGTAGCTATATATAGACCGGTCTATGCTGGAGATAGAGGTATTCTGGGTTTTAGGATCGATTCTCGGGGACGTGCGTGTTCTATTTACGCAAGAGCAACCGGCCGGGCCCCGGTCAGGGAGATCGTCTAAGAGCAACGCTTAGCCGGGTAATAGTGCGAATGGAATAACTGGCAGTAGGTTTTGCTGTAGGGCCGTGTCGACCCCTATGAGTCAGCAACAGTCTCGGTATAGATAAGGCAGTTATTCTATTCTAGATCTTTCATTGCCGTGCGGGTCCATCTGGCACACCGACTCGAGTCCCTTCACATTTAGGTACCGAGTCCCATTTTACAGTCCTACTATTAGGCACGAGTAATAGTAGGCACCCTAAGCGACAGCGCCCTGGAATCTACGGGTAGCCGATGAGATACAATCCTGCGGTCTGAGTCGTATTCTACATCCGCTCGACTTCTCAAGTGGTGAAACTTCTCAAATGGATCACCAAGATATAAAGCCTTACGAACCGAACTTGGCAACGGATCAGACCGTAACTTGACGTTAATTCAGAATGACACGTTTCTTAGTAACGGCGGAGGAATGCTTGGTGACAAGCCCACATGTTCATATCAGAGCGAATACCCAAAGTTCAGCTAGGTCGGCCTAGGCCGTCAGGTAGATAGCTCTGGACATGATCTAAAATTCTATGGTAAGTACACTAGCACACTCAGCCGGAAGTCAGTCTTTATTACACGGTCAATTCATGGTAGCATTATAATTCTGAGCTCTACTAAGCATCCGTACTACTTATATTTACAGAGGATGTACGGGCGAGAACGGCGATTAGCCCTTGATACTCCATAGTGCATGCGTCAAAATAACTCAGCCACATGAAATTCTACCTCCCAGCCATGCCGCCATACTTAAAATAGAGAAGAAATTTTCAACCTGATGGTTTTTTATAGACCGAAAAATTTTTTTAATACCGCATACCTAGGTAGAAATTGCGTGCTGATAGGTATGCCCGGGCCAGTTACTCGCAGCGTAGAAAATTTCCAAGCTGGGCAAGCAAAATTCATGGATGCTTTGACCAGGACAAATTAAATATCAGTCTCATCGACGATAGACAGAGAATTCCAAAGTATTCCAGTGCCACCGGATCACCTCATTTTCCATTCGGCAGCAACAGCACATATCCCCGGTCCCCATGCCTGCGCAGACATGGATCGTTCATTGCCCTTCCACAACGACAATTCCCACGACAATGTAGACAGACCCAACCGATTGTCTACCACTCGCGGGGGCCATCATGTCGACAGCCGCATAGGATCAGCCAGGGGAAAAGCACCGAATACCATCGCCAGCCTCATGGAAACACTAAACGCCGTCACCTTACGGCGCCTGGTCCATGGGCTACCTGCCATCTTGCTGGGCACCATCCTCAATCTCCTGGATATAGTGTCCACCGGGATGCTCATATTTCCCTCTGGATCCGACTCTGGGTTCGCAGCAGTCCTGCAGCTGGGCATGGCAATATACACGATGAGTATCATCACTGGCCAAATCGCCGTGACGTGCGGCGGATCATCATACCATGGTGCCTTTGGCTCCATGCTGGTTGAGGTCATCCCTCTGCTCCGCGAAATTGCTATGGATGTGCGGACGGCGGTGGGCGTGGAATCGGCAGCCCTCATACCGACGACATTGGTTGCCTGGGCGATGTGCAGTCTTCTCATGGGCGTCGTGTTTCTGGGCCTCGGACTGTTTCGCGCCGGCTGGATGCTCGCCTACTTTCCCCGGGCAGTGCTCCACGGTGTGGTCGGTGGCGTGGGCGTCCATCTGTTCGTTATGGGTTTCGAGCTCATGCAACCTGCGTCCAGTCCACACATGCGGTGGAACGAGCTCGGCGGTGATCTCTTCAGCCCTCGACAACTTCCGCTCACCCTGGTCACCGTTCTTCCGGCGCTGCTGCTTACAGCAGTGCTTCGATACGACCTCATCGCCAAGCTTCCCAAGTGCGAGAAATTGCAACGTCTGTTTCTTCCAGCTGTCATGGTCGCAGCTGCGGTGTTCTTCTGGGTTGGCCTCGCGGCGTCAGGTCAGACAGATACGGACAGCCTTGAGGAATTAGTGAAAGATGGTTGGTTGTTCGACACCAAAAGCATGGTATATGCAAGCACAGCCGATGCTTCACCGGGCTTCGGCGGCCACCTGAGCCTCGACGCCGTCAACTATTGGAGATTGTTCCAATTTGAGCACATCCAATGGACTGCAATCGGATCCGCAGCCCAGAATATTGTCCTTGTTGTCGTCATTGGAGTCATCAACCTTCCAGTGGCCTTGGGATATCTCGAGTCGGCAGTTCCGGACGTGGAGGTCAACGTAAACAGAGAACTGTACGGAAGTGCTGCCGCCAACCTACTTTCGGGAGTTCTCGGATCATTGCCGACCCTCATCGTGTTCTCTTACACTCGTCTATTCACTGACGCCGGCGCTGATCGTCTGAGTGGAGTGCTTCTAAGCTGCGCTACCATCGTGGTGCTCTTCGTCGCGCCCGCCATCATACCATTCGTGCCGACGCTGCTGGCCTCTTCCTTGGTAGCCTACATCGGGATCGACCTGTTACTCGACGGTGGCTGGGACTCTGCCAAGAAGGTTTCGTGGCCAGAGTATCTTGTGGTACTGGGGACATTAGTGGCGTCCTGCGCGCTCGGCTTTGCGATCGGCGTGGCGATCGGGTTAGGTATGGCTCTTTGTCTCTGGGTCATTCACTGGGCCCTCGACCGATGGGCGGCAAAGAAAGTGGGAGCTGGAGCCACGCCGGCAGCGCTGTTGATGCGGGTGATGGACAAAGTAAGAAACAAGCCACGAGTGACACTGGTACACGTCCATGTTCCCAAACGATCTCGCGCTGGGACAGAGAGCACAGTTCTCACAGTGTAGGCGAAGGAGTAATAGGCGACCTGAAATAAATGAGTGTCCCCTATTCCGCGCACGTCTTTACCTGGTCCCTGTGGTTTCGCGGGAACGGCTCATCCCTACTCGGACGTGCAACAGAGAGAATAGAGCATGTATCATTCCATCCCCACTCATTCGCGCGTGTATCGTAATACCCCCGAGGCCATTTTCACATTGCTACGGCTGCAGCAGAGAAAAAGATGTCAAAGGCAACCACACAGATGAGGGCAAGAGGAGAGCTTCGAGGTACGAGTGGCTGCACAGCGGCCGCTGAGCAGTTATCTCATCCCCAGAGGATCCCATTTTGGTGTAGTCGAAGGTCAGGAGCACACTCGAGATCGGTTTCAGACTCGGTCTGTGATGAGTCGAATCAGATGATGTCCGGCCCCGGCCCTAGAGACATTTGCTGTGATTGGGAGCCCCAGAGGTGAAGCAATGCATGCAAGTGGTGGCCACCTCCCGAGCCTTGCTGGCGGAAATCCTCTTCAAGCCTCAACAGTAGCCCGCATGTTGAGGTTTGGCAGTTGACAGATCAGTTTGTTCCCAGCTTCTGTGGTGGACTTAATAGCGTCCCTGTGAAGCCTGCCCCAACAGCGTAGCCTCTTTTATCCGATCCGAGCCGTCCACTGGCATGTTACACCACCATTTGACATTACCGGATTTGTGCGCCCGACTTCATCACGGAGTCACTGGACGGAATGGGAACCATAGGTCATCACGGTCAAGTCGTGGCAGATCTGAGATCTCTAGCTGGCCTCGCCCAGAAGACAGGAAGCGTGGGATGTACTGAGGCCCCGTGTGATTTTGATGACCTAATTCCATTGAATGATTCTCTCTGTCTGCAGCACAAGCTCATCTGTACGCTGCCGCTTTGGCAAGTCGGCGCTCTTAACCACTTCACGAGCTCTCCTTAGTTCTGTCTATTCACTTCCAGGGCTCAATTCGGGGATCAACCTGACACCAGCAGTTCCTCCCGCTACCTGATTTACAGGAACGACAACATGAAACATATCTTGCCTCCTTAAATTGTACCACAGCGCATTGTTGTCCAACGTTGACAGCTTGATAGCAGGGCACGGACGCTTTGCGTGCAGAGCCGGCGCCGCAATGCTTGCATCGCATATACACCAGAAAGGTTTGACACATTTTTAGTGACGGGATGATACCGAGGTGACCGGCAGTTGTTTGCTTAGGTAGGCGTTGAGATGGAATGAGGATTCCGCTGGGAGAATCGGGGGCGTTGAATTGGTGACGCAGGAAATTGTGCAAAACAGCTCGAGCTCCGGATTTTGTGACGGCCGACTGAACGGTGCTGCTATTCTGTCCACAAACTTTATTGCAAGAACGTAAAGGATATGGTGGGAGTAGCAGATGAACAATAAAGTGTTTGCGAGGATGTGGAAGGAAGCGTATATATGTTTACAGCGGGCAAAGAAAAGAAAAACCCAAACTCGCAGACCTCGGAATGCTCGCGACGTTGGACGCTCTGTCGTTTTCCTAAATAACACAATTACATTTTCACCTCTTCTCGAGGCTGCGTCCCGCAGCTTGAAAACAAAGAGGATTCTCATTGATCATGTGAGGAGATCTATGTATAGTCCCGGTCCTTTGTGCACATCAAGTGGGAAAATTAGACAAAGACGCATCTAGCTGGAAAGCAGGGAACTTAACGAGGTACATTCCAACCACATGGCCACGAAAATGGCTATGGGAATGCTTACATGACCCCGCCGATGTGATCAAGGTCAGGGCAAGATTGGTCCCAGCCACTAGTACTTGGAGTGGTGCCGAAAAAAAGTCGTTCTAAATCCCTGTGAGTCAAGTGGCATCTTGTCTACAGCGCCGCAAGCCCAATCCCCAGGGACTGGCTGCTGATGTGGAGGCTCCGGCAGTGATTCTTGCTGTCCGATATGATGCCATGTTGATGTTTCTCGGTAACGCAAATCGCTGAATATCCTCGCGACTTGACCACTGACGGCTGTCGCTGCCCACACATTCCCTGTAGTATGGTGTAATGGGGTCGTATCGGTCGATATAACGAGGGTAGTTTACTCTCATATGTCAAGGATGGATGCTTTGTAAGTATTCGGTCTATACTGTTGCCCATGCTTACTGAGAGCCTATGCCGGCATAGTCCTGAGGTCAGTGGACACGAAACACGGACGGGCAGCGCAAGTTCGATGGCTAGATTCTCACCAGTCTATCGAGGCTAGCCACCACGGTGTTCGTCATTACATCTCGTGGAGAAATGGAGCATCCGGCCCCGGGGCGAAGCGATGTCTGGCAAATCGAACGGGGCAAGAGGCTGTGCTGCCGCATTGTCTCCCGTAGGGAAGCTGAAATTTGTTCGGGTGTTTGCGTCCCAGAAAAATGCGGTCCCAGCACAGAGACTGAGAAGTAGTGGAACGGATCCTGGGTCAATTCTGAATTGACCCAGTTGAAGCTGGGTGTACACATCGTCAATCATGGTCTGAACCGAAGGCGGATGCAGCACATTGACGGGGTGAAAGTAGCTGTGGTTAAAATAGTCTTTGGCAAGATCCTAAGCAGCCTCTCGGCTAGCAAGGTCAATAAAAAGAACATTGGCTTGCGTAGCACCGGTGTTCCCGTCCTTTGAGGACACGAAAGGTAATGGTATCACAGACGTCGAGGGCCTTGCACAAGAATACAGCGTCAGCCCTATCTTAGGGAGGTGGTGCACCGCCTGAGTTGGACAGGGGATCCAGTGGCCACTTACAAGAGAATGCCCATTGGTTATGAATTCTAGATCAGCTGATCGATCTGAAATCGTGTGACCCCCAATAGGAGGGCAAGGTCTCGTTTGAGCCTCGGACGGCATGTTGTTGGCTGTCACGAGCAGCCTTGTGGCTCCCACTTGAGCTCGAAGTTGGACTCGGGCCAAAAACTTTTCTTCGAGGCGGCGCAGCCTCTCGAGCACGCTCACGTCGGCAAGGCTCTGTGGCATCAGCAGCTATTAGCGTTGCTTGTGAGACTGTCTAGTTAGAGATTGGGCTATGGACTTACGCTGGGCTCAGCGTTCTGAAGGCCTCAGGCAAAACCCTGCCATCGGCGAAGTTGGAGCACGACTGTCCTCGATTGCACGTGAGTTATTGGAAGCTACAACAGTTGCGTGAAATTTGAGGCTGTCTGCGATGTCGAGACTTGTCTTCTGAACTTGGAGTGTGACGTGTCTCTGGAAAGGGCCCTCTTCATAATCGCTGGCATTAGTACTGTGCACACATTACAAGCCGCAAAACAGATTGGCGATCTTTCCGGACGATCCGGCCGATAATATTCGGCGGTACCCGGGCGATAAAAATAGAAACGGAACTGATAGAAACGGAACTGTAAGAAAGATACTGCAAAAGGTGCACACTAGGGATGAGGGAATCATATACGTACAGTAGTTGCTGGACTGATTTTGTTTCTGTTTGCTGCTTACTTTCTCGTGTACCTGAGCATGCACCAAGGCACCAAAGTGCTACCTAGGTGGCATTTTGGGCATGTCAGGTACAGTACGTAGATGGATCACCGTAGAACAACTCGGCCATTGGCTATAGGGAACGGCTAGTAAAGAATCCTTGCTCAGCCAGATGCTGGATATGTACAGAGAGAATGAAAACATATACACACGAGATTAAAATACCTTTGAGGAAACAGCTTGCTACTTGTTATACATGTTGTGTTCCGCTGCGGACGCACTGTACAAACTGCGCTCAAGGAGGCAGGAAAGCTCGCGTCCCAGTGAGCGAAGCCTAGTACCGAACGCCATGGTACAGTAGTGTAAGATAGACTCGAGCACTGCTTGACAAGTGTGAATGCGACCGACATCTCCCTGCCGACTATTCGGAAACAGGATGGACCAATACCTCCGAATCTCTGTATTGTGAGAATCAAAAAAATCTGGCACTGGGGGTCCCGAGATGGTGGTTCGCCAAGGGCACGGTGGCTTCGAGCCGATCCAGAGGCAGGGGCTCTTGTCAGGATTGTCCTTGCTCGCTTGTATGGACCCTGCATTGTGGCCCTCAGATCCCTGTCTCCCCGCAGCGCAGACCCCGCGAAAAGTTGCCGGCCCGGACCGGCACCTTAATCACTTGCTTCAATTTTGTGACAGGACCGTGACCTCGCTGTCCATGTACAGGCTTTGCCCGTAGCAGCCCAACGGCTATCATTCCTTTCCCATCGACGTTGCTGTCCTTTGCATCGGTTAGCTATCCACCGGGCCGAAACTCTGTTTGTCAAGCATCTCTTTTACTGCCGGCGCTGTGAAGACACCAACCCGACCGAATCTTACTCCTCCCAGAAGACGACTGCACGCCCGTCGTCTTGTTCGCCAGCGAGCATCCGTACTATACCCAGTCATCCCATCACGGCTCACGGTTATGCGGCGTTATGGCTTCCAATAACAATACCAATCATTCTCCTGCGACCCCAAGTGGTCTCCGTCAAAGCTACACCGCCAGCGGCTCCGACACCTCCCTTACGCCCACCCTCTCGCCAGAAGACACCCGCTCCGATCCAAGCCCGACCGCCCCTGAGACCGACTCTCATACAAATCCCCGGCCACGCCCTGCCAACCCTAGACTTGCTTCCGAGACCACAGCTCTCCTCAGCGAGACTCTTCATGGGGACCATGTACACGAAGGTCCCTGCGACCATGGCACCTTTTCTCCCCGCCCCATCAGTCCTAGCACCAGCTTCGGCTTCGGGCCCAACAGCTTCTCGCACAATGCTTCTCGCGCTCCCTCGCCTGGCGCTTCCTCCCAAAGCTCCTTGCCAATAGTGGACAGCGTTCTCGCGTTTGTGGCAGCCAAGGGTGCACCTGATTGGAGACGAAGATGGGCGAAGAAGATGAGAAGCAAAACAATGAGCACCTCGAGCGAGCTGGCCGAGAGGCATGGTGTCAAAGACAGCGGATTCATGTGCGTTGACGCAATTCTCTGGACCTGTCCCCGTCCGGGCCTTGCCCTGTAGCTAACGTTTATGCCCTGCAGGTATCTGTCCTACTACTTGCCCTGCCTCATCTGGATGCGGCAGTACAAGCTTTCTTTCCTTCAGGGGGATTTCATCGCAGCTCTGACCATCGCCGGCATGTACCTGCCTATGGCCCTCTCTCTCGCTGACAACCTTGCTCATGTCCCGCCCATTAATGGCCTGTACGCCTTCGTCTTCAATCCCTTCTGCTACGCCCTGCTAGGTAGCGCGCCGCAGATGATCCTCGGCCCCGAGGCCCCCGGGTCGTTATTAGTCGGCAGTGTCGTCAAGGGAAGCGTGGACAACGGACGTGGCACCGATGATGATGTTGTGATGCATGCAAGAATATGCGGTGTGATAGCCGGCACGGCTGGCGCTACTATTCTGTTATCTGGGCTGTTTCGTCTGGGCTTCCTCGACAGTGTCCTGTCGAAGCCGTTCCTGCGCGGATTCATTTCGGCGATTGGATTCGTCATCTTCGTCGAACAGTTATTACCGGAGCTGGGACTTTCTAAACAGGCAGCCGAGTCTGTTAGCCATGGGAGTGCCGTCGACAAACTGACTTTCATTTTCAGCCATCTGGGTGACGTTCACGTGTTGACTGCAGCTATAGCTGCGAGTAGCTTTGCCATCGTCATGACATGCAGGTATGTTGTCCTGTGGTGGCGTGTGCTGACTCCATGGTTCAGTCGCTGATCGTCCATGCAGGGAGCTTAAACGCAAATTCCAGCCTCGCTATCCGAGCGTGGCCTATATCCCCGACCGTCTAATTGTGGTTGTATTGTCCGCCATCTTGTGCTACAATTTAGATTGGGAGTCGCACGGTGTTGCCATCATGGGCGAAATCAAAGCCGCCTCCGGCCACGCCTTCACCTTTCGCTGGCCTTTCAGGCTCGACCACATGAGCCACATCCGGGACTCCATGGCAACATCCTTTTTGATTGCTCTGCTTGGCTTCTTCGAATCATCGGTCGCGGCCAAAAGCCTGGGTCCTAGCAAGGAGCTCCCCGGCATCCAGCTCAGTCCAAATCGCGAGCTCGTGGCTTTGGGCACGGCAAACTTGATTGGCGCTTGTTTCATGAGCATGCCGGCCTTTGGAGGGTACGGTCGAAGTAAAGTCAACAAGCAGACTGGTGGAAAGACGCCCATGAGCTCCGTCTTCTTGAGCGGTCTGGCTGTCATCTGCATCTTCTACGTCCTGCCGTACTTTTATTATCTACCGGTGCGTTTCTTTCCACTCCCGTTACATCTTCGTCTAGGACTGACTTTGGCAGAAACCCGTCCTCTCGTCCCTGATTACGGTCGTCGCTTGGTCACTTATCGAAGAAGCGCCACACGACGTGGCCTTCTTCCTCCGCATAGGTGCCTGGCCCGAACTTGCACTGATGTTTGTCATCATCATGACCACCATATTCTACTCTCTCAACCTTGGCATCGCAGTTGGCATTGGCCTTTCTCTTCTCCAGGTCATTCGCCATGCCACACGGCCCCGCATCCAGATTCTTGGCCGCATCCCGGGCACGCAGCGTTTTGAGAACGCCGAGCTTCACCCCGAGAGGCTCGAGTTTATCGAGGGTTGCCTGATCGTCAAGATCCCCGAGCCCCTGACATTTGCCAATACCGGCGAGTTGAAGACACGGCTCCGGCGCCTTGAGATGTACGGTACCGGTCGTGCACACCCGGCCCTCCCGCGCTTGCGCCATGAGGATAGCAACAAGAACGTCATCTTTGATATTCACGGGGTGACGAGTCTGGATGGGAGCGGCACGATGGTGCTCGAGGAGATCGTCCGAACGTACACGGAGCGTGGTGTGAGGGTCTTCTTCAGTAGATGTCCGGCGCGGGACAGCAAGGTGTGGGCGCTTATGCAGCGCAGCGGCATTGTGGACTTGATTGGCGGAGAAGATCATTTTGTGGCGGATGTGGAGGATGCGCTAAAATTGACCGAGGCGGGAGAGCAAGGCGAGGCTGTGATCAGCGGCTTGCGGGGCCGTACGATGGCAGAGAGCGAGGCTACGGCGGATTAGAGGTGCCACGGGACGAGTAGAATGCGACCACCAGGGAACACGTTGTTGGAACATAGAGCTCGGAGTACTAACTTAGACTGGCGGATGACCGATTTTTCTGGAACTCAAGCATGGGCAGACCGGCGTATTGCATCAATAGAGCATAGATTGGTCCGAACTGGGTGGAAATGAACCACCTTTACAGTAAATTAACGCTTGCCTTGGTGTGCGATGTTGACCTAGGACATTTCCACGGCTTGACGTCTCTGCATGAAGTAGCATAGCGTAGAAAATGGAGATGAATGACAAGAATATATGAGTTCTAGATCGATGTCTATGAAAGTGACTGAAGTGTAGAAAACGTCCTGCCCATGCGTGTTGGACAGGGCCTTCTCTGCACTCATGCCCATGTCCCATTTGCCCCGCCAAAATAACCGATGGACGGCATTTCCAGCCATGGTATTCCGTTGTTATCAGCGGTGTTCTGCCACACATCATTACCCCACCAAGATGGGAACTGAACACCCGGTCCATATGTCACCGCGAAGAAAATGACGATGCCGGCAATAGCAAGGCCCTGTAGGTATGTTAGAGGATGTGCAAGACGGACGACTGGACCAGGGGCTCTTACGGAATCCAAGGCGGCAGCGAGTACATAGTTATATTTGGTCCTGGAATCTGGTGAGTGGAGGGAACTAGCCGGAGAGTGCTCCAGTAGAGGGGGAAAGTTCCAAGGTTGGCAAAGGCAGGACATTTGAACATACCACCAAGCACGGAAGCGGCCAAAAATGATTTTGTTAAAGACCAAGTTGACGATGTACCAACTGCTGTAGTTTATACCAGTCTGAAAGATAATATCAGCACTGGTTTCGGCATGTACCCATGTCTACAGGTGTACATTTGAAAATGAGAATGAACTTACCGCGGGTGGCACATTGTATGTGCCCACGAATATGAGTGGCCAGTTGATCTTGCGCACAATGTCGGACTTCGTATACTTAAAGATATAGTAGGTGATGGGTGGCAGGATAAGTCCAATCCAGAAGAAGTGCAGCTATGCGCCTTGGTGTTAGTTGGCCAGTTCGCTTCACAAATTTGGCACATGCCCGAAGAGAGTGGGGTCATACCAGGCCAGAGTAGATCGAGCCCACGGAGTACAATCTGGCAGGTCCAATGAGGCCCCAAATGATCGATGACGAGTAGACGGTCTCTCCATTAGGGCAGCTGAACCCGTTGGGCTGATCATCGGTGCAGATGCCTTCGACGTTGCCCAACATCCACAAGGTCACGCCGACCTGGGTTAAGGCTCCCAAGATGGTGGCCAGTCCCTGGGCGAAGAACAGAGTGATGGAAGGAATTTTGAGGTAGTGCGCGAGTTTCACTGGTAATGTCAGTTGATTTTGCCAAAGACAAAATACTGCAGAATGGCTCTTCTTACTGTCCTGAACAAAATAAAGGCCCTGTCCAACGACGTCGGTGGACAGGATTTTGAAGAGCATGTTCGCCACTGGTTTGCCTTGAAACATGTAACCGCCGATGAACTCGGAGAGAACATTGATCTGATTTGCGTTCACCTGTGCAGTGGCAACATTAGCAGCCTGATGAGAAGGGGAAAAGGGACCGACGCTGCCGTTTTGCAGTGCAAGCATGGGTGACGGTGAGCCTTCAGCCGGCGGAGCCGCAGGTCATGCTGTAGGTCATGCTGTAGGTCATGCTGTAGGTCATGCTGTAGGTAGATAAACGACTCACATTTGTGACACCCTGTATCATGCCACATGGAATCATGTAGATTGCAGGAATGATGAAAGCAAGAACTATGCCGTATACGGGAAGTCCGGTATGGAAGACCTCGGTCATCGCCACAGCCATGCCAAAAACGACTAAGACGATGGCACCCCACCACCAGATAGGGACCTTCTTGTACGGCTTCATCAGTCGTGCGTGGATGTCCAGCTTTGTTGAACCCTTCAGGGCCCGGACAATCTCCTCCCAGTGGAAGAAGTATACGTGGGATAAGACGCTGGTAATCGACGCAAAAGACAGTCCATACACCTAGGAGCCGGGTCAGTGACTTGGGTGAGAGGACATTTGGCTAAAGTGATACGTACAAACGCAAATGTGGCAGGCAAATACGGAGGGCTGTAAGCCTCATATTTGGCTTGATCAAAGTTCTGACCAGTAATGACTTTGGTCGCATTGTAAACAGCACCAAAACGATCATAAACCTCTGCTGTACAGAATGGCAAGTGGGCGGTGAACCAAATGTTGGTGTAGTAGATAGCGGGGGTGACAATCCAGAAGAAGAAGACGAAGCCACCGAACACGTTGGCAGCCGCCCAGTGAGGGCTGAGAAGGGGGTTAGTGTTGTAGGCGATCATCGACCAATCGAAGGTGAGAGGAAACAGTCCCTAATTCGCCCGTCAGCCCGAGGAACAACAATATGAGGTGGTGGCTCATACGAACGTAAGAAGAGAAATGTACGTACCATTCCCGTCACCATGCCGAAGACCTGATTGACCGCAATGTTGTTTGGGGCAATCCAACAAATCCAGGTAAAGTAGCTGAGGCCCGTGAACATCAGTCCTGGGAGCCAGTACCACACGAAGGCAATGCCCGCAACCACCATGAAAAAGTTGATTCTGGAGATCCGCCAGCCGTCAGCCACTGCGTTCGCCCTCGAGTGCAGCGAACTCAACAGGGCTACGTTGCTGAGAACACCAGGCCAAATCATACTAGCGGGCTCGACTAGCCATCGTGAACTCAAGCCGGCCACACCATAGCCTGCCAGCTGACAGCAAAGAACGACCATCACACTGAAGCCGGTCTTGAGAGTGAAGCCATAGTACTTCGCGGCTTGAATGATGTTCGTGGCGTCGGCAGATCCGAATCCGAACGACACATTGCTCATGATGGTGACGAGAGCATGCTCCTTGATGTTAAAATGTCGGTCGGGGTTCCAGCGGGAGATTGGTAGCAGATGCGCAAGGCCCACGCCGAGAGGGTAGGCGAGCAGCTCCGCAACTAAGCTGACGATGTGCACACCGGGATAGCGAAGGCCGAAGAACTGGTTGACACCGGCGCCGAGAAATACGAATATCTGCAGATCATCGTCAGGGTCCGTTCGAGGGCGCGGGGGAAATTGTCTCTGCAACTGACTATGCCCAAGAACCAAGCTCGGAACGTGTTGACGGGCATCTCGGTGTCGTCCGTCTCCGGTACGACAGCACGCACGGCGGCAAAGGGACTCGTGTCTGCATCCCAGTCGCCTTCGACATCGTCCTCTCCAATGACCCTGGCCAGGTCAAACTCAAGTTCGACGAGGTGTCCATGATCGAATTCGACGGGGGCGCCATCATGAACGTTGTGAATACCCTTTTCGGACAGAACATGCTTGGGCTCGACATCGACGTCGTGGCCGTCGTCGGGCACGTTGAGGCTCTTTTCTTGGTCCATAGTCAAGCTTTTCGATCCAAGTGTCCAAGGCCGTGGCGCCAATGCTTGGTAGGACACAGGGTGTTGCAAGTGCGTTCCTAGCGTTATTATACCGGCGCGGCGGTACCAAGCAAGGGACAGTGCTACTTTATATGTGTATCCGCGTGCATGCAGCCGGTTCTGTGGTCCCGATGCATACTCTTATCGAGGGACGATAGGGCTGATGTGAGTGACATTGCAGCATTATCATAACACATAAACCTTCCCTGTGCTGCCATGCCTGCATGCTTGATGCTTATCGGGGTACTCCGTAGTACATACATCTTCGCGCAAGAGAGAAGGTCGATATCTCGGGGACCAGTCAAGTCTTTGGTGGCGCTTGCCGGTCCCACCGCATAGTCTTGTTTTAGCCAATCAGAGCGAGTTCTTCTATCTCTTCCATTCCGTGCGCCGGGGATTGCGATGGATGCCCTGCCAAGCCTGCTCAGCTACCCAGCTACCGGCATGCAAGCAGACCTGTGCTGCGCCGCATAATGTCAGGTAAGGTCTCGATACTCCAAACTTGATGTTGACTTCCTACGCAAATAATCTTGATTTGTTCCAACTCTTGCATCAACGAGCCTCCCTGTAGGTCTCCGCTGCGTCGGCAACAGTTGTTTGTAGAAAGGACAATCACCTGCAGTGCCGCGATGAACATCATTCCGATTGGCTGCAGTCATGCTGACTGCCCTGCAGGTGCAGGTGAGGCCGGACGGGCTGCCGTGGGAGGGGGGGGGGGGGGGGGGGCCTGGGTGGTAAAACCCTCCGCGGGGGGGGGCCCTTTTGGGGGGGCCCCCGGAAAAATTTTGTGTTTTTTTTTGAGGGC